>LPNX010446907.1:47735-107053 GCA_001517045.1 Pseudotsuga menziesii | reverse complement strand
GGTACTTTGCTTCAGATTGGTCTCATTTGTGGTTACCCCAGAAGGGCAGCCCAAACTTGATTAAGATTCTAAGAGAGCCTTTTATGAAAAACAATGTTAGTGAGTTGGGGGATGAAAACAAATCTGCTGATTCTGTTTTGGGAAACTACCTTACTGAGCTCAAGCTAGAACACCTTTCTTCAAAAAAGGCAAACCCTGTGATGGACACTGAGTCTGAGCTCCTTCAACTCCCTCAGGCTGAGAGAAATGATTGCACAATTTCAGATATGGGTTCCATCTCAATAACTGCACAGCTGGACCATGGTTAGACAATTCAGCTCTGAAATCCCGCTCATCCCTAGTTCTTTAAAATGTGAAATTTTTTGGGATGGGAAAAATTTTTGAAAATTTTGTTTTGCTGTTTTCTTTTGTACATAAATAAATTGCTTTGTTTTCCTAATGCTAGATGCTTTCTTGGTTTTAGTACTTTAATGCTTTCTTTATTTGTTATGCTGTTATTTGCTTATGGTTTTGCTAGTTTTCTTTTGTTTTGGAATAAGAGGCAAACTTTTGGATGCACTGGAAACATCAGGGTTCTATCTTAACTAAAATCATGAGCAAAAGGGCTGTGTTTTAAAGTGTAGAATATCTTCTAGCAAATGCATCCCCAACAGGCAGTGCATTCACTCGAAGTCTTTCTTAATCCCTATAAATAAATCAGAAGCAAAAGGGTCTGAAGTACTATTTGGAGGCTCCATCCATCTCACATCTTAAATACCCAAGGGGGAAACAACACTAGACCCACGGAAAGCAAGCAGAGTGAGCCAGTCTATCATATCTAAATGACCCCATGCCATAAATTAAGAAAAGGGCTAAAAGCTCTTAAGATTCACTTCTTCCGAAAGAAATAAGACCTATTAGAGCAAAGCTCCAAAAACATAATATCAAAGCATGAAAGTACCAAATGGCCACAAGATCCTCTCCGTCCGTGAATTGAAACGTGAAATATATCATTCACACAAAAGGACACTATGGGATAGATGATCCTGAATTAAAATTCAGTAAGAAAGGCCCGCAGAAGGACTCATATCAAAGGAACTAAAGTTCAGAAAACATAGAGTACAAAGTGGCATGGGGATGAGGAACAAAAGGATAACACTGTTCACTTTCTGGCACAATCCTATGGTGTCAAAGCTGTAAACCCCAAAGGGCAGGTAACATCAACCTCATTTATTTGGCCTCCGAAGAGTTATTCAGACCTGAAACACTGCTGGTGTTACCTTTTCCCGAAAAGATAGACTTCAACTAAAATAGTTTAATGCATGAGCTGACTGGTTTAGGGATGCAAACAACTAGAAGAGTTCAGTCTTATTCATACAGTCTTAGGCTTAGAAAGAAAGTTAATTCAGAGATCTAGGGTTCACCAGTTAGTCGCCAATTGTTGCACCTGCAACAAGTTCCCAAAATTCAAAAAAATTTGGGGCCCTCCTTTTCTTCAAGTTAGTGAGTTCTTTTCTTGGTTTCACCTTTGATTTTAGCTTATGAAGGTTGAAGTGCTTTCTCAAGTCTTGAATGCTGTAAGTTGAATGGTTACTCATCGTTTAAAAGCTTGAGGTTTTGTTCCATCTAAAATCGAAACCTCTGTTGTTTTACAAAAAACCTTTTCAAGCCTTCGCCCAAAGTTTCTTGTATCGGGAGATTTTCATTTGACTGCCCGACCGTTGCGGGCGTCCTCCGGCTTCTAGTTTCTCTTACTCGTCCCGCCGTTGCGGGTGGCTTCCAGGTCGTCGTGTTCGGTTGTCAGGTCGACGTTTCGGGTGCCTTCGAACTTTTGATTGTTTCTATTCCGAGCCCGCCGTTGCGGGTGTTCTCCAGATCCTCCAAATCTTTTCCCGCGCCGCTGTAGCGGGCGCTTATCGACTCTTGTTTGGCTTGGTCGTGCCGCCGTTGCGGGTGGTCTTCAAGTCCGCATGTTTTCGTTTCACGACCGCCGTTGCGGGGGGGTTTCGACTCTTGAGTTTCATTTTCATCGTGGTATGTTGCGGGCGTTGTCTCTCTTATCATATCGGAGGGGGAGGAACACTGCTGTCCCCGCCGTTACGGATCAGCGTAAACTCTTAAATCCTCGTCTCCTGTCGAACCGTGATTTTGGAGTGTTTTTCCTTGTTGCGGACAGTGAAGTGTGGAGGATGTTCTGCCATTACAGGGAAGGCGAGACTCTTGGTCGTCTGGCCAAGGTTTCCGCGGCCACCCGATATGGGTTTCTCGTTCGCGGGTTATTTGTAACTGATCGGGCGAGTTGGGACTGGAGGTGGTCCGCCGTTGCGGATGGTATGAAGCTTGTGCCGCCCGACATAACTTTTGGAGCTGCCCCGATTGATGTGACTCCTCGCACGTGTGGCGTTGTTCATATATGTATGGCGACAAGCAGGGTTTTTTGTATTATTTTCGATCACTGTCGCAAGGAGTCGAGCTGTCGCGTTTCGAAAGAATCGAAGGGTTAGCTGTCACTGTACCGGTTTCCAGGTGGCGAGGGCGGATCTCCAACTGTCATTAGCTTGATCACTGCGTTGATTTCCAAGTAGGTGCATCTCGTCCTTCATTTGCGTTTAACGTTTGTTGGTTTTCCGCCAAGTTTTGGGGCCCCGCGTTTTTCTTCCTCGTCCAGCTGGGATTTTGGTTTGCTTAGATCATTTTTTCTCTTGACCTAGGGTGAGGGGGGAGACGTTTTCTTTAACTTTTAAGCCTTTTCTGATTTCCCGTAGTAGTTGCTTGCACGCTAGGGTTGGGGGTTTTGAGGCGCAGACGGCCGTTACGCCATCTGCGCCAGGCTTCGGTATGCGGTCGCGATGAGTAGAGACTGCGTTGTTGGTGAATGTTTAGGGGTCGAGTTTGGGATGGCCGCAGTTGCCATGATTTTTCCTGGTTTTCCTTTTTTTTTTACAGTCTGGGGTTGTGCGCCGTCTTGGTGGGAAATTATTGGTAAATCCTGGGACTGGCTCGACCGGGATAAATAGGGTTGAGAGCATTGTTTTGACAGTGTCGCCTTCTCTCTGCGGCCCGTGTTGATTGAGCCACCTTTCGCGATCTAGTTTTTGATGTTGGCCGCCTAAAATCCCAGTTAGGGTCGGAAGAAGGTGTCGCTGGTAACGCGGTTTTCATTGAGGATAGCGTGGGTCGGTTTCGATGAGGATACCTTATCCTGGGATGTGGTCATTTCCCGCCGAGGTGGGTGAGAGTGTTAGTAACATAACATTTTCTTCGATGTTGGTCGCTTGTGTTCCTGTCGCTATGGGCATGTTGGGCTGTAGGGCTGAAGTGTCGACTGATTAAGCCTGAGGCTATTATTTTTTCTCTTTGCGTGTGATAGGCAGTGGAATGTTAATTGCATATTGCATCTACATATAGCGTGCACATATTGCTTCGATATATCACTTTCATAAGAAATGACAAACCTCATAACAGCATAGGTTGCATGCCAACACTAATATGACTGACAAATTGATACATGTGAAATAAATCATAAGACAATTCGTCCATAAGACCTGGTGAAGATATGCTACAGTAAACATTACCATGCTAACAAACACATTGCACCGCACTTCATGCTAGTAAATTGTCAGTATAGAAGCTTAAGGTTTGATTTCATGCACTGATATAATTATGATACACCTGGAAAAGAATAAACTGCTGCACAATGTTCACAAATTTGTATTTCTTAATATCATGATGGTGTACATTACAGGAAGATCTTAAAATGTCTAAGAGATAGAAAAAGAAGGCCCCAGCAGTAGAGGAGTCTCCAGCACCAGACACAGAAGCAAGAATTGAGTACATTTATGAGGACACCCAATGTGTCACTGGGGTGGAGCTTGAATACAAATGGGGAGATATTTACAGGATGATCTCCCGCAGGGAAGTCCCAAATATGGGGCTTGAGGAGGCACCCATTTATGCTAATATAGAGAAATCATCCATTATGAAGGTCGCCACCAGGCCAGAGCTATTCCCGTGCTCTGAGTTAATGAGATGGGTGCTACCACATACAAAGCACAATTCAATGCTCATCTGTAACATCGAGGGCCAGGGCTATGCTACATTTAGCCCTGGGTATGTAGCTTTAGCTTATCATCTACTAGAGCCTCATCTTTTCCTTACGAATGAATGGTTGGACGACCTCCGGATGGACCTTGTAGAGACCTTGAAAAGAATGCTCTTACCTGGGAAGATCTTTCGACATAGAGTGACTGAAGATTATGACACAGCCAGTCTCAGGCCCACTTACAGATTCATAGCTTTAATGCTAAACAGAATCTTCGGGAGGGAAAATGGCAAACTGTTCAAGTTTGAATGGGTACCCCTAATGTTTTTTGTAGCAACAGAAGGAACCATTTTCAATTGGGCGAGCATAGTATCAAGCAACCTCTCCTCTTGTGTGGCTGCAGCTTTGGAAGGAAAGGAACGAAGAAGATCTGAATTTTACATGAGCTCCATTCTAATTGACTGCATACTATGCCACCAGCCTTTCCCCGGGCTCAAATGTGTTTGGGAGAAGGATAGGATGCCCGTATATGCAGCATTTAGACTACTGGGAGCTCATCAATACCATACTTACTATAGAGAGATCTGTGAACAGTTTATCATGCCTCTGCACACTCTCATATTCCAAAAGGAATGCAACTGCATGTCAGAAGAGGCCATGCAGGTCATAGAGGATTTTGGTGACTATTTCTTAACAGAAAACGAGATGTATTTGAGGATGTTTGGTGGGTCAAAGACCCCTTATCTGTTGCCCAAATATGCAACAGATTATATAGTACACAAGGAGGCTGTTCGATAGGTGTATATAGATGGAGTTGGTCATTTCCTATTCCAGAAGAAGAAGTCTGCCTACCCTCCCCTGCCTTTTAAGTTAGGTAGTTGCAGTTTCGCAAATGTGAAACAAGCTCCTGAATTTATACAGGAACTAGAAAAGTTCCGTTTCGGGGAGATGAGCTTTAGATGAAATGATACTCACGACAGGATGGCTGAGCACTGTAGGAAACACAAAGTATTTTATGAGTACACTCACCATTTTGACAATGATGAATCCGTGTTTAGGAGGGCCTCTAACATGATAGCGCTCAGCAAGAGATTCAAACCAAAAGGTGGAAAGGGATCTGAGCAGGAGAAGGATGAGGGAGCTAAGACTGAGGAAACATCCAAAAGAATAAGGGAGGAATCCCAGAGACTAGAACAGGAGGCTGCGGAATGGCTCCAGAAAGGAGAAGAGGAAAAGAGGAAAGCTGCCCAGGATGCAGCTGAAAAGGCAAAAGAAGCAGCTGAGGAAGCTCAGAGGAAACTAGACGAGGAACTTCGACAACAGGAAGCCGAGAAAACAGAGTTGGCACAACAGCAGGCTTCTAGATCACAAGCAGAGAAAAGCCAGGATGAGGAAAACCCTGAGGTACAAATCCTCCAAGTACCTACTACCGTCACCCCTACAACCCCCACACTCCAGTTAGTACCCTTTACACAGAAGAAAGGGGAAGAGGTGCCTGATTTCAGTACAGTGTACTATGACAGGGCCACCAAAAGGATCATGAGGAGAACCGAGAGGAAAATAGAAGCAGAAGGGATGGCCAGTACCATGATTACCGAAAAAGCTGTGATGGTCGGAACAGATAAAGATCCGAGGTTTGTCATCAGGGCTGGGAAGGCAGCCATACATTCTACGGAGGATAACATAGACCGTATGATGGTAGAAATAGAATCCTCCAAGAAGACCACCTCTCAGCTCAAGGACACCTTGAGAAGGGAGAGAGAGGAGGGCAACAGACTAAAAAGAAAATACGAGCATGTACTCAAAGAGGTGGAGGTCACGAAGCATGAAATTCATGCTATCCAGCAAGAAGCCTTGAATAAGGCACATCAAGAAATTGAGGACTTAAAGAGCGAAAGGGAACAAATGAAGACACAGATAGAAGACCTGATGGAGCAGCAGAAGGACATCTACGAATCCAACACCTTATATGTTAGAGAGCTGAAAGAGTAGCTGGAGGTAGCCAAGGAGCAGCCGGTAGATCTGCAGCCAGTCAAAGAACACATCCTGGCTTAGAAAGCTAGGATGCTGCAACTACAAACGGACCTGGAGGGAGAAAGATGTCAAGTCCTGTAGATTGATGGCAGGCTAGATGAAATATTAGACACAGCTTCTTATTTTGTGGACAGTTCGCAAGACATCCTTGAGGTACTGAATTCAAGGATAACCAGGGTAGAAGATGATCAAGAAGTCCCAGCTGAGCTACCAGTCAAAGATAAGCAAGCTTTGAAGCGGGACCATGATCTGATAGAGTTTGCTGTTATTACTGCGGAGGAATTCCAGAAGACAGTGAAGAAAACGAAGGGAGCCTGCGCAGAGTTCTTTAGAAGAGCCCTGGTCACCTATAACCGCTGTCAAGTGGAAGCTGAGCATAGGCTACACGAATTCCCTGATCATGATACATTTGCAGGGATGTTGCAAACGAGGCAGCAGGAAGAAGAAGCCAAGGTCCAATGTATCAGAGCCCTTAATGAGCTAATCCTGAGAAATGAAATCGGACACGCAGCCATTAGTGTACAACTCTTGGAGGAGCAGGTGCTTCTGAACACGGCCAGGATAGAGGCTATTCAGAAACAAGCAGATAAGTTCGAGCTGAATATACAATTCTTAGAACCCCACTCGTTTGAAGGACTCGCTGCTGAGGCAGTAGCGTGAAGGAAATTTTTGGAAAACCAAGCGGGGCCCTCCTCCTGAGGAGGACCGGTCAACTTTTGTGTAAATTATTATTTGTAAAAGGCTGTGGGAAAATGAAGCGTTGGGAATCCCAAAGGTCACTTTGGGCAGCCCAACCATTTTTTGCTTTTTATATAAAACTAGGGAAGAGAGACAAGAAAAGGGGGCTTTTTTCCCAGTTACACTGGATGACCTATTGTAAGAAGAACTATTTCCTTTTGCACTAAAGATTTTAGTTTGCCTATTGGAGAAAGAGCTGTGGAATTTTCCAAATGGTGTGCAATGGATGGCAGGAAGATGAACTATTTTGTTTTTCAGCTTATGTCCATGAATTGTGAGATCGTTCTAACTCTGTGACTTATGTCTTGTTGAATGATTTCTGGTTTATTTTGTGGGGAATTCACTTTTAGTAATGCTGGTGCTTCACACAACAGTTAGCTATCTGATTGTTGGAATAATTTCTCTTTCATGTGCTGTAAATACAAGTATCAGCTACCTGTAATTGGGTTTATCATACATGGAGTTAATGCATTACTCATTAATAATCTTTTCTGGCTTCCCGGGGATAGATAGTTAGGTGTTTAGACTGTTAGTTGTTTGATTTCCTGATTGCACATGTGGTTTATATGTTGTGAACATAAGACGAGAGGTAAGAACCTACGCAACACATTGTGTGGTTCCCGGCATCCTTATCACCCTGCATGGTTTAGATAGGCATATGCATTGCATTTTAAGTCAAAATACAAATTCCGGTGGACCGGGCCGCAACCGGTAAAACCCTTTTTGTTACTTTGACCTACGGTAGCAGGACCGTAAACCGGACGGATTCCCTATACCAAACAGTCAGCGGGCTAGTTGGGAAAGCTGATTGGGGAGAATCCTTTACTGTTGCCGCCTGCGATTTTCCAGGCCTCAACAACTCCTTCTAGTCAAAAAATAACTGAAAACGAAAAAGAAGAGGAATCAAAAAATGATGAAGAGTCATAGGAACCTCAACAAGTTAACGGTCATTTCTGGGAGAGTCTTGTGAAAGAACATGTGTGTAAAAGTCTACCTACAGGACAACATGCCTACAATACTCGTAGTAGAGCATTCGCAAACACCCCTGGAGCTTCATCAAGTTCTACTACAAATAATGACAACAATAATTCACAACCTAACAAACAGACTCAATCTGGCAAACAAATCCAATCAACCAAAGGTACCCAAACTATTCAAAATGCTCCAAAATTAGATTTACAATATGATATAATTGAAGATTTAAAGAAGACTCGTGCAAACATCAGTATGTACAATCTTCTTCAAATCTACCCTATGCCTAATAGTCATCTTATAAATCCAGCCATGAGTTCTATTAATCCTAATGCAAAACAAAATGTTGCTGCAAATAGTTCTAATAATGATTCAACAGCAACTGAAAAAGGAAAAGCAGCGGCTGACAAATCTTCGCTTATAGGTAATAATTCTAAATCAACCACACCTCCATTCTTCCTTACCTTTGAAATTTTCAATAGGAATGTTCATAATTGCATGGTAGACTCCAGAGCATCCTCCAATGTGATGCCTTTATCAGTATGCAAGAAATTGAATGGGAATATGTTCCATCTAATTCTCAAATAACTCAATTGGACAGGAAAAATGTAAAGGTTGTAGGGGAAATGAAAGATATCTTAGTCAGGATTGCTTGTAACCCTTCGGTTTATCAAATTATAGATATTGTTGTTGCAGATATTCCAGATGCATATGGACTATTTTTAAGTAGGGATTGTTCTCAACAACTAAATGGATTCTTCGCCATAGACTAGCCAACATTATGGTTACCTAAGAACGGAAAGTCAAATCAGATAAAGATAAATAGAGAAAGATATATGAAACATACTGTCACAGAACTGTGTGATCCTAGTGAACATGTTTTATTTTCAGATTGTATTATGGGGAATTACATGTATGAATTAGGATTTGGTAATTTTAAAGCTGAAAATTCTTCCCTCTCTGAAAACAAACAGCAATCTGAAATTAGTAATGTTACATATGTTTCTCCTAACTCTTCATTCAAGGAAACTATTAATGATGTAGATAATCTACTGAATATTGTGAATATCATAGAAAGTAAAGTGGTTGTGCATAGTTCTATCTGGACTTTATATTTGGATGCATTTAACATAAATTCTGTTCCTAGAAGTCAAAATCAAGAAGCAGATTTGTTGGCAAACGTAGCATCAAAGTTAATTCCATCAGAAAATCTTACACCAGATTTCTTTTCTGTTGAATTGATTTTTAGGCCTTCTATACCTGATAATATCTTTAACTGGCGTGTATTTGATAATGATGTGCAGGTGCTGAATTTTCTGATGAATGAGGATACCTTTAAAGACTCAGCAATAGATGAAGTCACTCATGACGAAAATCTGCGGGATTTTTCGGTAATAAATGATTTTTGTTCAGTTGAAAAAGCTTTTGAACAGGTAAAACCAGTCCCTAATTCAGTACTAATATTAGAAAAGTTCTTTGATCTGCAGGATAAGTTTAGGTCTGTTCCTAATTGTAAAACCAACAGCTCTCGAATGAGGTATGAAACCATAAATTTAGGAACATAACTAAATCCCCAAACTATAAATCTTGGAGTAGATTGTAACCCTGTAGAAAAAACAGCATTTATAAAATTGTTTAAGGAATTTAAAGATGTCTTTGCTTGGACATATGATGACCTAAAAACCTTTAACACACAGGTCATGCAACATATAATTCCTATTAAACAAGAGTCAAAACCTTTTCAACAAAAGCTAAGGAAATATCACCCGTCACTAGAACCAACAATTAAAAAGGAACTCAATAAATTGTTAGCTGCCAAGATCATTTTCCCCATTGGGCATACTCAATGGGTAGCAAACTTAGTTCCAGTTAGGAAGAAAAATGGGGATATTAGACTATGTGTAGATTTTAGAAATCTGAATAAGTCTTCTGAAAAGGATAATTACCCAGTTCCTCCCATGGAACAAATTCTTCAAAATTTGTCTGGGTCTGAGATAATGTCTCTCCTTGATGGTTTCTCATGATACAACCAAATATTGGTTTCCCCAAATGATCAATTGAAAACTGCTTTTAGAACTCCATGGGGAACATATGCCTACCGCAAGATGCCCTTTGGGTTAATCAATGCGGGAGCAACTTTTCAAAGAGCAATGGATATTGCTTTTAGAGGCTTAATTAACCATTCAGTTGTTGTCTATTTGGATGATGTTACTGTATATTCTAAACATCGACCTGATCACCTTAATCATCTCAGAAAGGTATTTGAATGATGTAGAAAATTTGGAATATCCTTAAATCCTAAAAAAACAATATTTGTTGTTTCAGAAGGTATTCTATTAGGCTGTGTGGTTTCAAAGCATGGAATCATGATTGATCCTGAAAGAACCCAAGCCATTTCAAAGATAACTTATCCTTCTAGCAAGAAAGCAATGCAATCATTTCTTGGAAAAATAAATTTTGTTAGGAGATTCATTCCCAGTTTCTCTGAAATCATTCGTCCTCTGCAGAAAATGATTGAGAAAGATGTTGTTTTTAATTAGGGACAAACTGAAAAAGAATCATTTCAAAAAAATTTAGAAGCCATCTCAGAATCTCCTAGCCTTCTAATCCCAAATTTTAACAAAGGTTTCATATTGTATACTTTTGCTTCTGATATTTCATATGCAGCAGTTTTAACCCAATTAAATCAGCAAAATAATGAAGTCCCAATCTCCTTCATGAGTTCAAATTTCAAATGTGCTGAACTTAATTACCATGAATTTGATAAGCAAGCCTTTGCTGTTTTTAAAGTTGTTAAACATTTTCATCCATATTTACTGAAATCTAAAATGAAAATAATCGTCCCTTATTCCTCAGTCAGAAACTTGTTAGTACAAAAGGACTTAGGTGAGAAAAGGGCACCTTGGATGACAGCTCTTCAAGAATATGACTTAGAGATTAAACCCTCAACGATAATCAAATGTCAAGGACTATGTAAATTAGCTATTGAAGCTGCTCATTTACCTAATGATAAAGCTGAAACTATCATTGATGAGGTTTTACTAACCAGGGAAATTTATTTTTATCCTCCACCTCAAGATTCCTGGTATACAGACATAAGAATACTTTTGGAAACAGGAGATGCTCCTGATTACTTAGAACCAAGGAAGAAAAGAGCAATCAGATTGAATTCTGCTCCTTATTTATTAATTGATAATATCCTCTTTTGGAGAAATTCAGATGGGGTATACCTTCGATGTCTAGATAAAGATGAAACAAAAGTAATTTTAAAAGAGTTACATTCTGGACCTGCAAGAGGTCATTTTGGTGGAGAGACTACTGCGAACAAAATTCTTCGGGCTAGTTATTATTGGCCCACCTTGTTTTGAGATTCCTATACTTTTGTCATAAAATTCCAAGAATGTCAACTTGCTGCAGGAAGGGTTAAAAAACCTGCTTTTCCTTTACAACATGTTTCAGCTGAAAGACCCTTTCAGCAATGGGGTATTGATATAGTAGGGCTAATAAATCCTCCCTCATATATGCAACACAAATATATAATAACTACAACCGATTATTTTACTCGTTGGGTGGAAGCGGCACCATTAAGGGTTGTAAATACCAATCAGGTTATATTATTTTTGAAATTCTTTATCATAACAAGATTTGGTATTCCCGATTCCCTTGTATTTGATAATGCTTCATATTTTTCATCAATTGAGTTAACTCAGTTTACTTTAGAGAAGGGAATAAGAATCAGGTATTCAGCTAACTATCATCCCCATGGGAATGGTCTAGCTAAATCAACAAATAAAAATTTATTGAAAATTCTCAAAAGAACTATTTCAGTTCACCATCGTAATTGGCATGCAGAATTGGTCAACGCCCTTTGGGCAGACAGAGTAACTCCTAAGGCTGTGATAGGTAACTCACCATTCTTCTTAGTATATGGAAATGAAGCTATTTTACCACCAAATTTGTTCTTACCTTCATTACAGTTAGCTTAGTCTATTCAAGATGAAGAGTGCCCAGCAATGGAAAAGAGAATTAATACTCTGTTAAAGCTTGAGGAAGAAAGAGAAAAGTCAAAACAGCACTTTACAAAACATCAACAAATTGTGAAATCTTGGTTTGACCAATCCTTTAGTTCCAATTAAGAATTTCAGGTGGGAGACTTGGTTTTTAAATGGGATAAAATTCAAGAAGAAAAGGGAGATCATACTAAGTTTCAGAAACTATTGTTAGGTCCCTTTGTTATTTCTGAGAAAATAGGTCCAAGACTTACCTTTCGATTGCAAACACTTGAAGGTCAGTCCGAAACATTCCCAGTGAATGGACTGATTCTGAAAAAATATTTCTGTTAATATTTTCTGTCTTAAAATGTATATAATTTGTTTGTTGTTTGTAAATAAAGTTATATTTTTATACATAAACCATGTTTGCTATTTGTAAATAAATTTATATTGTTGTATATAAACTGAATTATCGCCCATAGAATTAAGGATGATGAGAACTTCATAAAACTTTTATAACTTTCAAACATCATGCTATTATTTTTAGTTAGTGTTAATTCTGGTGAGTCAAATATTTCAGACTGTCAAATTTTTGTATATAATCAGTCAGTAATCTTTAGTTAGCAGCTGAAGAAATAAATGTAAATAAATAAATATTCAAGTTCAAAATTCAGTTTGCTCATGAGCCTGAAAAATTATGATATTTGAATGAAATCTTTTAAAAATTTGTTCAGGATGATCAAGATTTCTTAAATCTATAAAGGACCTATCATTGTTTTTATTTGTAAGTGTTACTCAGATTATTCCTCACCTTTTTATTTTCTTATAAAAGTGGGGATAGCTTATTAAAATATCTTCTTCGAATCTTGTACTTTTGAAAAACTCTTTCAGACCTCTATCATCAGTCTTCAAAAGTATTTACCATCTTAAAACTATTTAGGATTTGTTCCAGTCAATAAAATGCTAAAATGAGAGACGGAAGGTCTTAGTAATAAGCCAGTCCGATCAGAATCACAAATATCACTAGCATGACATTATTAGGAAAATAGTAATGGCTTTTGGTTTAAAAACCAAAAGATAAGGGGTCTCATCACGAGCCAGCTGATTCATTTTCCGGTGATATCAATGACTGACATTACCATTTGGTCACCACGCTGGGTAATGATCTCTCATTTTCTGAAATTTAAAAGATGGAATTGAAAGAAAAACATAAATTTTTACTGAAGAATAGGAGGTCTCATCACGAGTCGTCCTAATCATGATCATCATTGTTGTCTGGGATAACTTCATTTCTGATCACCAGGGTGATGGATTTTGATTTAAAAATTAAAAGACAAGAGGTCTCATCACGAGCCGGCTTGCTTATTTCAGACAGATCTCATGAATGATACTATCACATTGGGACACCATACCTAGATAGTAGTCTTCAGTCAGAATTATTGTTTAAGGAAAAGAAAAAGCAAACAAAAAGAAAATCATTATGTTTATGGAATAGATTCTGGAAAGTTTTCAGAAAAAGTAGCTTTCTATATGCTGATGGTGCAGGTTATTATTACTATGAAGTACTTTGTTTCGATCAACATATTTTTAAGTTTATCCCTAACGAGGTCTCTATTTCAAAAGATGGAATATTTCTGAGTTGTACTTATGAATATGAATAAAAATAATGGCTTTTATTTAGATAAAGAATTTTTGATGGTTTTTAATAAGTTTTAAGATTTTGTTTATATTATTGTAAGTTGTATGAGCAGAGATAACTGGGTCACCCAGGTCATCGCCATTTGTTGGCACCCCAACAACTCCCCTTGATTTTATTCAAAATAAAAGGGGCCCCCATATAATTTTGTAAATACTTAGCTTTTGTTTGCTTGATTCAACCAAAAATCTGATGATCTCTTATTGATCCTTGACTTGTTATGTTTTGTTTCTCCTTGACTTGCCAGTTATGAAATAAGGACTTAGTGATATGAATAATCTATACTGGTATGGTATGATGACATCCTTTGATTGTGCATGATTGACATTTTTTCTCTTTATTGTGTCTTAAGATCGTGCAACGAGTTTGTGGTCTTTCGGTAGATCTATGCTATTTTGGTCCTTTGGATTTCTTGATGTTTGTACTTCCTTATTGATTACATGATTTCAGTTTGGGCTAAATTGGATTAAAATCATATTTCAACAATTTCCTTGATTTTCAATCTTTACTACATAAACAAAATTCTGGGAATTTGGGTGGATCATCATTTTGAAAACTCATTCTTCACCAATATATTTAATGAGAGTATTTATATATTATGAAGACAAATTTATATAAACATTATTATTATTCTCAACATATTTCATTGGAATGACCAGATGACATCAACGTTTCCATCATTGAAATGATTGAATCAGAAGATTTTCTTAGCTTGCGCCCCCGCCGTTACGGAGAAGGAATAAACTTCAGTCAGAATATTTGTTTCTGACGCATTTTTGGCCAATTTTTTATTTTCACATCGGAACAGTTTGTTACTACTTTCTCCGCCCTTGCAGACAACAAACTACAAAGCCCCCCGATTATCGTATTGACCTCTCAAGATACGCTTTGTTGTTTCGTCGACCCTTGGGTTTTATCTTCCGCCGTTTGCGGCTAAGAAAATCCTTTATCTTCCACCATTTGCGGCTCTGAAAGCCCTTTACGTTCTATCGTCGCAGCTCCCAAAGTGACTAATCACCCGACGTTGCGACCGCAGAAAGAATAAACCCTTCCGATATGTTATTTTTCTCTTCCGATTTCGAACCTTATGTGGCAGGGCGTGATGTCCTTTATCTTCTACCATTTGCGGCTCTGAAAGTCCTTTATGTTCCACCATCGCGGCTCCCAAAATCCTTAATGTTCCGCTGTTGCAGATCCCAAAGTGACTAATCACCTGAAACGTAAAGCACGCCGCCCACCAATGCGGGCTGGTCTGTTAGTCGCACGACCATAGTCTTTTATCTTCCGCCGTTGCGGCTGTGCAAAGCTCTCATCTGCCGATGCCCATGTCTTTCTGACTTCCGATTGGGATCTTTCCCACCCATATTCTAGGTCAAATTTTGTTTCCAAATCCGATCAGCGAAGTGGTTAATTCTTTAAGAGGGATTTTAATGATTATTTCCATTTTCGGTTACATAATTTTCCTTTCTGTCAACAGGAAAAACAGCTTTGTTGTGCATACCTATAAAATCGCAAATTCTACAAGCACACATATATGAATTGTTTCTTTTGTTATTTCTGTTTCAATTGGGTTTTAATAAGATGCCTTTGTTTGTCTAAAACAGGTAGATATGTCATCACTCTTCTCCACAGTTTCAGGACATTTCTAATATGTTGGATTTCAGTTTTGAAGACGTGGCTGTTCATTAGAGACTGGAATTTCGAACCAGCCACGAATTGGCCAGTTCCTTTAAGCCAGCAAATGTTTCAGGTGTCATAATTAAATGGATCCTCGATTTTGATGATGTTCTCCTCATTTATATTTTGCTAGCAAATGATGAAGTTGTTCCAAACTTGAATGATCTGGATGCTAGATGTCAAATAATAGTTGCTGCATGGACAAATTGACATTTGAGGATAAGAAAGTAGTTACAGAATTGATGAATCAGATTGCAGGTGCACTATTGAAGGGGATGATAATTAAAAAACATTAAGTCCTACATGTTCGATAGTTAACTTGATGGTCTATTTTTAGCCTTAGTTGCATAGAATGAGGAAAGGCAGTTATTAGACTTTGTTATAAAAACTCTGAAAACTTATTGTAATGGGGATGGAGTGACTGAAGAGAGACATACTTGAGATATATTTTGATGCTGGTTTTATTTCCTTACTGAAGTTTGATCTTTGGATATGGGATGTAACTGGAAATCTCCAAAGTTGATATCATGATTGGTATTGTTTTGGATACACTTTATCTTTCAGTATACGATCTTCTATTTTAAAATTAATACTGTATGCTTTGTTATGCTTGTGTTTATTTATAATTTTCACTTTGTTAGCCAGTGCAATATTATATTTGAATTAATATGTCATTGTGACTGAATTTATTAGTATTTTTACTATAAATTCAAGATATGAGGATATTCATTTATGTCTGTTAGACATCATTTGTATTTTTACAGTGGTTTCATACTGGACATTATCTTTTATTCAAATATCTATGTTGGTTATTAGTTATTAATTAATTAAACTCTTCAGAAAATTGAAGTAACTGTTTATTTTCAGTCTCTCTGACGAGTTATGTTATAGCAGATAGTTTGATGAGTATGACTTAAATATTTTTATTTAGATCATACAATTTATCTTTCTGTTCATCTTGTATTAATTAATAATTGATATAGTATCTCAAAATCGCTCTCAGCTGAGATAGGATAGATAGGATAGTCAAGATAGTTCAGATTAGTTTTATTTAGTATATTTTAGTTAATAGCTGTTAAATAGGATTCGTGCAATTTTAGAATAATTTAAAATAGTCTTTTATATTCAGAAAAGTTAAATATAAAATTTCAAACAATCGAAGACTTTCCTTAAGAAAGCAAGTATAGGATAACATAGGCAGTTTCAATTAATCTTTAAGGTTTAGTTAGACAGAAAAATAGCATTAGGATAGATTTTGTTGAATTTTAGTTTCTCCTTAAGAGAAAAATTCAGTTGGTAGCAAGACCATAACCTGCGAGATTTTGCTACTCCAAACACACCGGATGCTGCTTTAAGCTGATTGTGTGGGCATAATCTCCTTATTGGCCTAGGTCAGAAAATCAGGCCAACAAATGACGCTAGAAGGAGGGCCTGTTAATGAGTAATGGCAGGTGAAACTAATGAAACATTTCCAACCAGCCAACAACTTCTAGAAGTCAGTAGATCACCATTTTTAGAAACTGTCAGGAACATTCTCGAGTGTGATCATATCACCTCTCCCTTTACTCCTGCACAAAGCACTCAAAATTTAGAAGAATCAAGACATATTCTTAGACGAGCATACGCTAATCAGCTTGGTATATCTCCAATAGATTATGGTCTACGTAGATAGCAGCGACATAATCCACAATTGACCATAGTTACGCAAGATTTGGAAGTAGCTGATAGTACTCCCCACCATCAGGTTGAAAGACATCAAAGGCATACTACTCAAACAAATACTACTAGAAGACTAATTGTAGGAGGCGGTTTTGATCAGCCACCTTCTCCTCCTGAATCAACACCTGTTAGTCCAAGACCATCCGACTCAGGAAGTTCTTCAAGTTCTGAAAGAAGTCCAATGGCAGGAAATGTACCTCTAGGAGGAGGAGGTAATCCTCCACCTAATCCACCAAACCCACAACTCCCTTGGCTAAGAACAGCTGCTGTAGTAGTCCCTGGTATACAACATCCTTTGCCTAAACACTCAGATAAACTCCTCCCTAAGTTTAACCCAGATGACAAAGAACCTGCAGAGGTGCATGTTGACAAATTCATGTTGGTTGTTCAAACCTTGAATGTTCAGCATGAAGATGTAGTTTGTCAATTGTTTCCTCTAACTTTCGAAGGAAGAGCTTCTACCTGATATTTTTCGTTAGTACAAGGATCAATCACAAACTGGGGGGAATTTAATAAAGCCTTTCTAGATAAATTCGGGGAAGATAAAACACCCGCTCTTTTAGCCCTAGAGTTATCTAGGATTAAAATGGAGCCTAAAGAAAGAATCAAAGATTTCAATCAAAGGTTTCTGACATTAAAAAACAAAATTCCAATTGCTTCCCAACCTCCCGAGGATATAATTATTGAAAATTATACATCAGCTTTACCAAAATATTCTGGGATGTTCGTTAAGAGAGCTAAAAAAACAACATTAGTAGAAACGTTTGAGGAATCCATTAAAGTCAAGAAGGATTCTATGTCCTATGAACTAGATAGAAGTGGGAAATTTGATTCTTTTCCTTGTAGGAAGACCGAAAAACTCAATTCAGATAAAGACAAAGCATTTGATATAGAACAGCTGCAAAACGCTATTAGAACATTAACCAATGAAGTTGTAGGGTTAAAGAAAACCAATTCTGAAGCTTCTCCTTCTAGGGGATATTTCAGAAACCAGTTTAGACAAAACCCGAATACAAATAATAAAAATACACCACCTGACATAGCAGCAAATGAAGAATTTTTAATACAATTCGAGCTGTTTTATCTTTGTCTGAAACTCCTTCTAGTCAAGAAATAACTGAAAACGAAGAAGAAGAGGAATCAAAAAATGATGAAGAGTCAGAGGAACCTCAACAAGTTAACGGTCATTTCTAGGACAGTCTTGTGAAAGAACATGAGATTAAAAGTCCGCCTACAGGACAACATGCCTACAATACTCGTAGTAGAGCATTCACAAACACCCCTGGAGCTTCATCAAGTTCTACTACAAATAATGACAACAATAATTCCCAACCTAACAAATAGACTCAATCTGGAAAACAAATCCAATCAACCAAAGGTACCCAAACTATTCAAAATGCTCCAAAATTAGATTTACAATATGATATAATTGAAGATTTAAAGAAGACTCATGCAAACATCAGTATGTATGATCTTCTTCAAATCTACCCTATGCCTAATAGTCATGTTATAAATCCATCCATGTGTTCTATTATTCCTAATGCAAAACAAAATGTTGCTGCAAATAGTTCTAATAATGAGTCAACAGCAACTGAAAAAGGAAAAGCAACGGCTGACAAAGCTTCGCTTATAGGTAAGAATTCTAAATCAACCGCACCTCCATTCTTACTTACCTTTGAAATTTTCAATATGAATGTTCATAATTGCATGGTAGACTCCGGAGCATCCTCCAATGTGATGCCTTTATCAGTATGCAAGAAATTTAATGAAAAATATGTTCCATCTAATTCTCAAATAACTCAATTGGACATGACAAATGTAAAGGTTGTAGGGGAAATGAAAGATGTCTTATTCAGGATTGCTTGTAACGCTTCAGTTTATCAAATTATAGATATTGTTGTTGCAGATATTCCAGATGCATATGGACTTTTTTTAAGTAGGGATTGGTCTCAACAACTAAATGGATTCTTTGCCACGGACTGGTCAACATTATGGTTACCTAAGAATGGAAAGTCAAATCAGATAAAGATAAATAGAGAATGATATATGAAAAATACTGTCACAGAACTGCATGATCCTAGCGAACCTGTTTTATTTTCATATTGTATTATGGGGAATTACATGTATGAATTAGGATTTGGTAATTTTAAAGCTGAAAATTCTGCCCTTTCTGAAAACAAACAGCAATCTGAAATTAGTAATGTGACATATGTTTCTCCTAACTCTTCATTCACGGAAACTATTAATGATGTAGATAATCTACTGAATATTGTGAATATCATAGAAAGTAAAGTGGTTGTGCATAGTTCTATCTGGACTTTATATTTTGATGGCGCAAAATCTAAAGAAGGAGCAGGAGCTGGTTGCCTACTGGTGGACCCTGAGGGAAATAAAACATGTATAGCTTGTAGGATGGAATTTAATTGTACAAACAATACAGCGGAATATGAAGCTTTAATTCAAGGTTTGAAAAAAGCAATTGATTAAGGCATCAAAGATTTAATTGTATACGACAATTCCGAGATCATTGTCAGACAGGTTCGTAACTCCATTCACTATGTATCCGAACATTTACAGAGTTATCAAAGAGAGGTATGGAACCTTATCTCACATTTTGATGCATTTAACATAAATTATGTTCCTAGAAGTCAAAATCAAGAAGCAGATTTGTTGGCAAATGTAGCATCAAAGTTAATTCCATCAGAAAATCTTACACCAGATTTATTTTCTGTTGAATTGATTTTTAGGCCTTCTATACCCGATAATATCTTTAACTGGCGTGTATTTGATAATGATGTGCAGGTGCTGAATTTATGATGAATGAGGATACCTTTAAAGACTCAGCAATAGACGAAGTCACTCATGACGAAAATCTACGAGATTTTTCGGTAATAAATGATTTTTGTTCAGTTGAAAAAGATTTTGAATAGGTAAAACAAGTCCCTAATTCAGTACTAAGATTAGAAAAGTTCTTTGATCTGGAGGATAAGTTTAGGTCTGTTCCTAATTGTAAAACCAATATCTCTCGAATGAGGTATGAAACCATACATTTAGGAACAGAACTAAATCCCCAAACTATAAATCTTGGAGTAGATTGTAACCCTGTAGAAAAAACAACATTTATAAAATTGTTTAAGGAATTTAAAGATGTATTTGCTTGGACATATGATGACCTGAAAACAGTTAACACACAGTTCATGCAACATATAATTCCTATTAAAGAAGAGTGAAAACCTTTTCAACAAAAGCTGAGGAAATATCACCCGTCACTAGAACCAACAATTAAAAAGGAACTCAATAAATTGTTAGCTGCCAAGATCATTTTCCCCATCAGGCATACTCAATGGGTGGCAAACTTAGTTCTAGTTAGGAAGAAAAATGGGGATATTAGACTCTGTGTAGATTTTAGAAATCTGAATCAGTCTTCTGAAAAGGATAATTACCCAGTTCCTCCCATGGAACAAATTCTTCAAAAGGTGTCTGGGTCTTAGATACTGTCTCTCCTTGATGCTTTCTCAGGATACAACCAAATATTGGTTTCCCCAGATGATCAATTGAAAACCGCTTTTAGAACTCCTTGGGGAACATATGCCTACCGCAAGATTCCCTTTGGGTTAATCAATGCGGGAGCAACTTTTCAAAGAGCAATGGATATTGATTTTAGAGACTTAATTAACCATTCAGTCGTTGTCTATTTGGATGACGTTACTGTATATTCTAAACATCGACCTGATCACCTTAATCATCTCAGAAAGGTATTTGAATGATGTAGAAAATTTGGAATATCCTTAAATCCTAAAAAAACAATATTTGTTGTTTCAGAAGGTATTCTATTAGGCTGTGTGGTTTCAAAGCATGGAATCATGATTGATCCTAAAAGAACCCAAGCCATTTCAAAGATAACTAATCCTTCTAGCAAGAAAGCAATGCAATCATTTCTTGGAAAAATAAATTTTGTTAAGAGATTCATTCCCAGTTTCTCCTAAATCATTCGTCCTCTGTAGAAAATGATTAAGAAAGATGATGTTTTTAATTGGGGACAAACTGAAAAAGAATCATTTCAAAAAAATTTAGAATCCATCTCAGAAGCTCCTAGCCTTCTAAGCCCAAATTTTAACAAAGGTTTCATATTGTATACTTTTGCTTCTGATATTTCATATGCCGCAGTTTTAACCCAATTAAATCAGCAAAATAACGAAGTCCCAATCTCCTTCATGAGTTCAAATTTCAAAGGTGCTGAACTTAATTACCATGAAGTTGATAAGCAAGCCTTTGCTGTTTTTAAAGCCGTTAAACATTTTCGTCCATATTTACTGAAATCTAAAACGAAAATAATCGTCCCTTATTCCTCAGTCAGAAACTTGTTAGTACAAAAAGACTTAGGTGAGAAAAGGGCACCTTGGATGATAGCTCTTCAAGAATATGACTTAGAGATTAAACCCTCAACAATAATCAAAGGTCAAGGACTATGTAAATTAGTTGCTGAAGCTGCTCATTTACCTAATGATAAAGCTGAAACTGTCATTGATGAGGTTTTACTAACCAGGGAAATTTATTTTTATCATCCAACTCAAGATTCCTGGTATACAGACATAAGAATACTTTTGGAAACTGAAGCTGCTCCTGATTACTTAGAACCAAGGAAGAAAAGAGCACTCAGATTGAAGTCTACTCCTTATTTATTAATTGATAATATCCTCTTTCAGAGAAATTCAGATGGGGTATACCTTCGATGTCTAGATAAAGATGAAACAGAAGTAATTTTAAAAGAGTTACATTCTAGACCTGCAGGAGGTCATTTTGGTGGACAGACTACTACGAACAAAATTCTTCGTCCTGGTTATTATTGGCCCACCTTGTTTCGAGATTCCTATACTTTTGTCAGAAAATGCCAAGAATGTCAACTTGCTGCAAGACCCTTTCAGCAATGGGGTATTGATATAGTAGGGCCAATAAATCCTCCCTCATCTATGCAACACAAATATATAATAACTGCAACCGATTATTTTACTCGTTGGGTGGAAGCGGCACCATTAAGGGTTGTAAATAACAATCAGGTTATATTATTTTTGAAATTCTTTATCATAACAAGATTTGGTATTCCATATTCCCTTGTCTTTGATAATGCTTCATATTTTTCATCAATTGAGTTAACTTCGTTTGCTTTAGAGAAGGGAATAAGAATCAGGTATTCAGCTAAATAACATCCCCATGGGAATGGTCTAGCTGAATCAACAAACAAAAATTTATTGAAAATTCTCAAAAGAACTATTTCAGTTCACCATCGCAATTGGCATGCAGAATTGGTCAACACCCTTTGGGCAGACAGAGTAACTCCTAAGGCTGCGATAGGTAACTCACCATTCTTCTTATTATATGGAACTGAAGCTATTTTACCACCAAATTTGTTCTTACCTTCATTACAGTTAGCTCAGTCTGTTCAAGATGAAGAGAGCCCAGCAACGGAAAAGAGAATTAATACTCTGTTAAAGCTTGAGGAAGAAAGAGAAAAGTCAAAAAATCACTTTACAAAACATCAACAGATTGCGAAATCTTGGTTTGACCAATCCTTTAGTTCCAATCGAGAATTTCATGTGGGAGACTTGGTTTTAAAATGGGATAAAATTCAAGAAGAAAAGGGAGATCATACTAAGTTTCAGAAACTGTGGTTAGGTCCCTTTGTTATCTCTAAGAAAATAGATCCAAGTACCTTTCGATTGCAAACACTTGAAGGTCAGTCCGAAACATTCCCAGTGAATGGACTGATTCTGAAAAAATATTTCTGTTAATATTTTCTGTCTTAAAATGTATATAATTTGTTTGTTGTTTGTAAATAAAGTTATATTTTTATACATAAACCATGTTTGTTGTTTGTAAATAAATTTATATTGTTGTATATAAACTGAATTATCACCCATAGAATTAAGGGTGATGAGAAATTCATAAAACTTTTATAACTTTCAAACATCATGTTGTTATTTTTAGTCAGTGTTAATTCTGGTGAGTCAAATATTTCAGACTGTCAAATTTTTGTATATAATCAGTCAGTAATCTTTAGTTAGCAGCTGAAGAAATAAATGTAAATAAATAAATCTTCAAGTTCAAAAGTCAGTTTGCTCATGAGCCTGAAAAATTATGATATTTGAATGAAATCTTTTAAAAATTTGTTCAGGATGATCAAGATTTTTAAATCTATAAAAGACCTATCAGTGTTTTTATTTGTAAGTGTTACTCAAATTATTCCTCACCTTTTTATTTTCTTATAAAAGTGGGGATAGCTTATTAAAATATCTTCTTCGAAGCTTGTACTTTTGAAAAACTCTTTCAGACCTCTATCATCAGTCTTCAAAAGTATTTACCATCTGGAAAATATTTAGGATTTGTTCCAGTCAATAAAATGCTAAAATGAGAGACGGAAGGTCTTAGTAATAAGCCAGCCCGATCGGAATCACAAATATCACTAGCATGACATTATTAGGAAACTAGTAATGGATTTTGGTTTAAAAACCAAAAGATAAGGGGTCTCATCACGAGCCAGCTGATTCATTTTTCGGTTATATTAATGACTGACATTACCATTTGGTCACCACGCTGGGTAATGATCTCTAATTTTATGAAATTTAAAAGATGAAATTGAAAGAAAAACATAATTTTTTACTAAAGAATAGGAGGTCTCGTCACGAGCCGGCCTAATCATGATCATCAATGTTGTCTGGGATAACTTCATTTCTGATCACCAGGGTGATGCCTTTTGATTTAAAAATTAAAAGACAAGAGGTCTCATCACGAGCCGGCTCGCTTATTTCAGACAGCTCTCGTGAATGATACTATCACATTGGGACACCATACCTAGATAGTAGTCTTCAGTCAAAATTATTGTTTAGGGAAAATAAAAAGCAAACAAAAAGAAAATCATTATGTTTATGGAATAGATTCTGGAAATTTTTCAGAAAAAGTAGATTTCTATATGCTGATGGTGCAGGTTATTATTACTATGAAGTACTTTGTTTCGATCAAGATATTTTTAAGTTTATCCCTAACGAGATCTCTATTTCAAAAGATGGAATATTTCTGAGTTGTACTTATGAATATGAATAAAAATAATGGTTTTTATTTAGATAAAGAATTTGTGATGGTTTTTAATAAGTTTTAAGATTTTGTTTATATCTTTGTAAGTTGTATGAGCAGAGATAACTGGTTCACCCAGGTCATCGCCATTTGTTGGAACCCAAACAAATCCCCTTGATTTTATTCAAAATAAAAGGGGCCCCATATAATTTTGTAAATACTTAGCTTTTGTTTGCTTGATTCAACCAAACATCTGATGATCTCTTATTGATCCTTGACTTGTTATGTTTTTTTCTCCTTGACTTGCCAGTTATGAAATAAGGACTTAGTGATATGAATAATCTATACTGGTATGGTATGATGACATCCTTTGATTGTGCATGATTGACATTTTTTCTCTTTATTATGTCTTAAGATCGTGCAACGAGTTTATGGTCTTTCAATAGATCTATGCTATTTTGGTCCTTTGGATTTCTTGATGTTTGTATTTCCTTATTGATTACATGATTTCAGTTTGGGCCAAATTGGATTAAAATCATATTTCAACAGTTTCCTTGATTTTCAATCTTTACTACATAAACAAAATTCTGGGAATTTGGGTGGATCATCATTTTGAAAACTCATTCTTCACCAATATATTTAATGAGAGTATTTATATATTATGAAGACAAATTTATATAAACATTATTATTATTCTCAACATATTTCATTGGAATGACCAGATGACTTCAACATTTATTTCATTGAAATGATTGAATCGGAATATTTTCTTAGCTTGCGCCCCCGCCGTTGCGGAGAAGGAATAAACTTCAGTCAGAATATTTGTTTTCGACGCATTTTCGGCCATTTTTTTATTTTCACATCGGAACAGTTTGTTACTACTTTCTCTGCCCTTGCAGACGACAAACTACAAAGCCCCCCGATTATCGTATTGACCTTTCAAGATTCGCTTTGTTGTTTCGTCGACCCTTGGGTTTTATCTTCCGCTCTTTGTGGCTAAGAAAATCCTTTATCTTCCGCTGTTTGTGGCTCCAAAATCCCTTTATGTTCCCCCGTTGCGGCTCCCAAAGTGACTAATCACCCGACGTTGTGGCCGCAAAAATAATAAACCCTTCTGATATGTTAGTTTTCTCTTCCGATTTCGAACCTTATGTGGCGGGGCGTGATGTCCTTTATCTTCCGTCGTTTGCGACTCTGAAATCCCTTTACGTTCCATCATCGCGGATCCCAAAATCCTTAATGTTCCACCATTGCAGATCCCAAAGTGACTAATCACCCGAAACGTAAAGTGCGTTGCCCACCAATGCGGGCTGGTCTTTTAGTCGCACGACCGTAGTCTTTTATCTTCCGCCGTTGCGTCTATGCAAAGCTCTCATCTGTCGATGCCCATGTCTTTCTGACTTCTGATTGGGAGCTTTCCCGCCCATATTCTAGGTAAAAAAAAATTTCCGACTCTGATCGGCAAAGTGGTTAATTCGTTAAGAGGGATTTTAATGATTATTTCCATTTTTTGTTACATAATTTGCCTTTCTGTCAACAGGAAAAACAGCTTTGTTCTGCATACTTGTAAAATCACAGATTCTACAGGAACACATATATGAATTGTTTCTTTTGTTATTTCTGTTTCAATTGGGTTTTAATAAGATGCCTTTGTTTGTCTAAAACAGGTGGATATGTCATCGCTCTTCTCCACAATTTCAGGATGTTTCTAATATGTTGGATTTCAGTTTTGAAGACGTGGTTGTTCATTAGAGACTGAACCAGCCATGAATTGGCCAGTTCCTTTAATCCAGCAAATGTTTCAGGTGTCAAAATTAAATGGATCCTTGATTTTGATGATGTTCTCCTCATTTATATTTTGCCAGCAAATAATGAAGTTGTTCCAAACTTGAATGATCTGGATGCTAGATGTCAAATAACAGTTGCTGCATGGACAGATTGACATTTGAGGATAAGAAAGCAGTTACAGAATCGATGATTCAGATTGTAGGTGCACTATTGAAGGGGATGATAATTAAAAAACATTAAGTCCTAGATGTTGGATAGTTAACTTGATGGTCTATTTTTAGCCTTAGTTGCATAGAATGAGGAAAGGTGGTTATTAGACTTTGTTATAAAAACTCTGAAAACTTATTGTAATGGGGATGGAGTGACTGAAGAGATACATACTTGAGATATATTTTGATGTTGGTTTTATTTCCTTACTGACGTTTGATCTTTGGATATGGGATGTAACTGGAAATCTCCAAAGTTGATATCATGACTGGTATTGTTTTGGATACACTTTATCTTTCAGTATACGATCTTCTATTTTAAAATTAATACAGTATGCTTTGTTATGCTTGTGTTTATTTATAATTTTCACTTTGTCAACCAGCCCAATATTATATTTGAATTAATATGTCATTGTGACTAAATTTATTAGTATTTTTACTATAAATTCAAGATATGAGGATATTCATTTATGTCTGTTAGACATCATTTGTATTTTTACAGTGGTTTCATACTGGACATTATCTTTTATTCAAATATCTATGTTGGTTATTAGTTATTAATTAATTAAAATCTTCAGAAAATTGAAGTAACTGTTTATTTCCAGGACAAGAGATCGCAATACCTGCTCTTTGGAAATCAGACCGGGTTCTCCTTGGATCATCCAGATTTCCAATGTTGTCTCCTTCGGAGGGGAGTGTCTGTCGGGCCCATGTAGGAAGATGATTTTGCACTTCAGGTTCTACTTCAGCATATTATTATTGCTGCATACTTATATCATAAATCATAGGATCCAAATCAGGGTCATCACCCCCAATTTCATCATCCAAATATTCAGTACAATAGGAAGGAAATTCAGCAGTTTTCTCCTTCACTAGTTCCACCTCCTGAAGAGGCTCATCGAACTTGACACTTATATCGATGATGATATGTTTGGTCTTGATATCCAACATCTTGAACCCTTTATATTCATTAGGATAAACAATAAAAATACATTCTATGCTTTGAAGTTGAAAAGCCCTTCTTTTATCAAGTAGAATCCGGGCCCAAGCAGTGGACCCAAACACTCGTAGGTTCGACACATCCGGATTGTGTCCGAAGTATGCTTCAAAAGGGGTCTTCCCTTTCACAGATGAGTGTGGCACATTTTTATGAATGTATTCTACAGCATGCATGGCCTCAGCCCACAAATTTGCAGCAAGCTTCTTGGATTCCAACATACAGGTGGTCATCTCCTTGAGAGACCGATTCTTCCTTTCCGCTACTCCATTCTGCTATGGAGTGTATGGAATTGAATGTTGGACCTGAATACCACTTTGGGAGCATATATATAGAAACTCATTACTGACATACTCCCCTCCATTATCATATCTCAAGATCTTGATCTTAATCCCAGAGGCATTTTCGATCAAGGCCTTCAATTCAGAAAATTTTTCACATACTTATGATTTCTTTTTGAGAAAGAAAACCCATGTATACCTTGAAAAATCATCAATAAAAGTAAGGAGACACCTTGATCCATTCATGGATGTGATAGGAATTGTACCGCTGATATTAGAATGTATCATCCCCAATATGCATGTATCTCAGTTTGCCTTCCCCCGATCGAACTTGTGCTCAGGGTGTTTTCCAATCACACAGCCTTTGCAAATTCCGGTGTTTTCCTTGATGACCGGGAGAACTTCAACCAGGGATTTTTTCTGTTATTGCTGAAAATATTTGAAATTAAGATGGCCAAAACTCTCATGCCATATCCTACTAACCTCATTTCCATGAGTTAGCAGAGCAGTGGGCTTTGCATCCGCAACAAAGTGAGTGAACTCATAGGCTTTTGCATGATGGTTTGCAAGGCCTTTAGCAATGAGTTTCCCGGATGCAACTTATGTTATTTCAACATCATTTGGGCTGAACGAGACTCTCTTAGGCACTCCTTTATGTGTCATCTGATAAAAACTAAGAATATTTGATGCCAGAGATGGTACATACAAAACATTACAGAAAAAACCATTTTCAAGATCTACAGTACCTTGTCCTTCTGAAATGATGGTAGAGTCATCTCCCATGTGGATGGGAATGGATTTGTCAGTCTCCAAGGATGAAAAGGAGTATTTTTTAGCCATCATGTGGTTCAAAGCTCTAGATTCAATCAACAGTGCTTTGGACTTCAAAGTCCTTGCCATGAGGGCATGACCTTTTTCATGCTGTGGTTCCCGATCTTGCTGATCTTTCCTCCGAAATATTTCCAGAAGATTGATGTGATTTCTCTCAAGGACAAAGGTAGCTTCATCAAGATTCTTCTTCATGTAGGCATGTTTAGGGTGGAATACCTTCCTGCAATAAGAACACTTGACATTTTCCTTTCCATGGTGCCCTTTTCCTTTGTTCTTCCTTGAGCCAAAAGACTCATCATGCTGCTGATTTTCAACTCTAGGTTTAGGAGCATCAAATTTAGTTTTTTTATTCTTTTGATGCTTTCCTTTACCCTTCAGATATTTGGGCCCCAAGACATGAAGGTTTTGATCACGGGAAGATCTGATGATCCCCATCTAGACAAGCTTGTCGTGTTCACATGTTAGGGACTCAATGAAGGCATTGAGTGTAGGAATCTTCCATCTAGGGGTTGTGAGATTCCCCTCACGGAATGTAGAAACAAAAACTGAATAATCAGCCCCAATTTTGGAGAGTATGGTGAGGATGAGCTGATCATCCTCCTTCTCCACTTTGCATTGCTTCAAGAGTAAAACAGTATGCTTGAACTTTGTGAAGAAATCATTCAGAGTCTTGAAGTTGGAGGGTTGGGGAGACATGAGTTCATTTTCGAGCTGGTAAACCCTTAAGTCATCATTATTTCTGTATAGAGTCTCCAATTTGTCCCATATTTATTTCGGAGTCTTCAATCCCTTAATATGAAAGAGAAGGTCTCGAGAAATAGAGAGGCACAAGAAACCGAAGGTTTCATCCTTCTTGTTAAAGAATCTTGATTTTTCTGTGGTGGATCTAGGCTCAACTTCAGTGTCCATGGTGACTCTAAAAATTCCTCTAGAGTGCAGCTGAATCTCCATATCACCTTTCCATGAGTGGAAATTGTATGGAGTCAAGAACTCTATTGAGGAGGCCATCTTCATGTGCTGGAGTGAATGCTTCACTTGTAGAAACCTGAAAATCAAAACAGAAAGGGAAATGTAAGGTCAGGCAGCTTACACATTTTAGGCTTTCATCACACCCAGCATAGTCAATCAAACAAGCTTGATCAACAAGTTCTTTACTTGGGGTATTAAGTGGTAATCCTTGGCTTCTGGTGCAGTGCTAGATTTTGAGCTATTGCTCAAATTTCATGTAGAAATCTATCAAAAAGCTTGTTTTTGAGAGGTAGAGCTTCGTCCCGCCATAAAGCCTGATACCATATTAATATTGTATATTGATCTAGGAACAAAGAATCAATCTCATCAAAGATCAATCAACAAATAACTCATGAAATGGTGTAATCAGTCTACAGGAATAGTAGCCACTCTATATTCACATAAAGAATGAATGATTACAATTACAATGTCATGCTACAAGCATGAATGAAGAGACAATTCGAATTCCTTAGGAGGTCAATCGAATTGAATGAGTGAGTCTAGCTTAACTAACTGTAAGCCATGGTTCACACTCAGTTAACCACTGATCAAAACCCTAATTGACTCAACTAACCCTAACTGAAGTCAGAGTGTAATAAATGACTGAGTCTCAACTAAAAGAAATTAGACACATGTCACAGCTCACCAACCATCAAGAGGTAGTGCTACACTGACTCCAATGAACCCCAATGAGGTTAACTGAAGTTGAACTGCACATCAAAAGTTGGTGGAGGCACCCCTTTTGACTCCAGTTAATTAAATAATCATTAAATAATATATTTAATGAGAGGAGGTGCCTTAACTGACTTGTTTAACTGATTGTAACCACCAATTAGCAATTAGGTGCATTAATATCACTCAGATCACCCCCGGAGTTCTCTAGTTAGCCTCCATGAATGTAAGAGAAGGCTAAGTTAGCCTCCTTGACTGAAGGTAGGCGTGGGTGAGGCTGGATGATGACATTTAATGCTCCACTGATGTCAATTAATGTCAATAATACTTAGGATAGTTGTTTAACTAGGCCAATTTGACCAAAAAGAGTGTGTATGGTGGTAAATGTCTCCAACAACCTGGGGGGACTTATACTTTGTTCAATGACCTAGCTATGATTTTTCTTAATCAATTCCAGCTACCTGTGCGTTACGATGTCGGTACCGAACTCTTGTTGACATTTCGGAAAGACAAAGCCACCCACATTTTGGATCACATTTAAGAGTGGCATAGATGGAAGAAAGTGATTAAACCCTTTATACCACCAGAGTTTCTTCTACAATGGTTCCTCAAGTCATTTTTACCCTATATCACGAAGGATGTTTCCACATCTTGAGTGAAAAATGAGGACCAAGCTATTTTTAGGGCCCAACAGTTGGACTTGATTTATGCTCAGTTTGGGATCCTTTATGAGATCATACCGAATGCTCCATGTTTCAATTTTGACCCCAAGTTTAAACCTGGGCCACATGTCGATGGTATTGTTGGCTCCGCGAGTACCAAACCTACAGACTCGATTACAAAACAAGTGAGCTAGTTATTGCTTAATCAATCTACATCGGGACAAGCTATGACTTTGACTCATCCTACCCAAATTACGTATGTACTTTCAATGCAATCGTCGAAATAAAAAGGTAACCAGTAACTTGGAAGGAACAAAAAGAAAGGAAAAAATAATCGAAAGGGTGGGAATAAGAATGATAATGATAGTAATGACAAGAACACAAATAATGCTGGGGGGGACAAGAATCCTAAGCGAAAGGTAAAATTTCCTTACAAGTTGTGTAAGGATGATCACCTCACTCACTTGTGCCCTCGAATGGAAGATGCCTAGAAGTTCATAGCACAGGGCCCAGCTATGTTCACAAATCCTTTACCAAATAATCAAAATATGAAATCGAGGACCATGGATCCTGGTAGTGCTTCTAGTGGAACTCAAAACCCACCGGATGCCACTAGTGGCCACGGTTGCATCAACATGGTGAAATCTACTAGTGTTGTGACACGTGTGAAATACTATGGTACATCACAACAAGACCTTGGGAATGAATCTGCTCCACCTGAGATCCCTTTGGGAATTGAAAAGCCTACGGATAAGCCTGAAGTTCTGCCTCACATTCCTAAGGGAGTCTTAAAGTGCTCGAGCCACAATCCTAATTCTTGATCCACCTAGAACTATTCAATTGTTGAGGATTTGGGCCAGACTCCTTGTGTGATGTCTGCATTAGAAGTGCGTCAGACTTGTCCTTCAAGAGGAAGGCCTTGTTGTCGGCTCTTGGGGTGGGTGATGATATCTCTTCTTCCATGATAAAATTTGAAATTCATGGAATCCAACCTCGCTTTCATTATGATGTGTCTCTTCTGATTCACGTAGAGTGTCTAAACCACACCATCAAGCGCATTGTGATTGATGAAGGTGTTGTCTCTTATGTGATGTCTTTGGCTTGTTGGAAGGGCTTAGGTTCTCCCACGTTGTCTAAATTTGTCAACATGTTGACTTCTTTTGATGGAATATTGTTTCAGCCGCATGGTATACTTCCTTCCCTAGAGGTCCAATTGGGGGGGAAGACTGTTGCAATCGAGGTTGAGGTGTTTTATGTGCCCCTTGACTACAATCTTTTACTCAGTAGGAACTGGATGTACAATATGCAAGTTGTAGCCGCTTCCCTATTCTGAGTAGTTTGTTTTCCTTTGGATGGGAAGATTGTTACTATGGATCAAAAATATTTCTAGAATCCGTGTGTGAAAGCATCATCGGGAGCTTCTATCCTAATTATTGATCATTCTCAACTAGCAACTGAGAATGTGGGTGTGGGAATGTATCCTTCTCTCATGGGAACCTTTAGTTGTCCTGCGCCCACCCTTATGATTGGTTCTAGTCTTGGTAAGGCTTCGACCTCGTTGAATTCGGTCTCTTTTCGCACCTCTCATATGGAGGATCCTTGAATTGTTCCTTCACCGAGTAATTCGAGTGATAATTCTATACCTACTGAGACAGACATGTCGTTGCCTATAACATTGGTGGTGTATCAAGCTAATCTTGCTCATGTTGTAGAGCCTAGTCCTTCCTCTTTGTGGATGGAGGAGGAGGACCCTTATGTGCTTCCTACTTGGGTAGTAGAGTCAACTCGCTTGCAAGACTTCCTTGATGATGCTTTTCCATCGGATGAAGCTATTCTTGAGGCTATGTCTGGGATATAACAACCTTGGGGAGAGTTGCACCATAGATCATATTTCCTTCCTAAGCTTGATCATTTAGAGTGTGATGAATTTAGGGTGATTCTAAGCGAGAAATTTGGTAGGCCCATGGTCCCATTAATCTCTCCTATTTAGATTGCTGAAGGGAACATGGATAACTTGTCACCAATGATACCTATCAATATTCCTCATGTTCCTAGTAAGATCAAGAATGTGTACATTGGGGAAAATTGTTCCCCCGATGAGATTAAAGAGAACACCGATCATTTTAAGGAATTTTGTGATGTTTTTGCTTGGTTGTATGAGGAGATGTTGGGAATAGACCCTCGCATTGTCGAACATGAAATCAAAACCTATTCGGATGCCAAACCGGTTCGACAGCATTTATGTGCTGTGAATCCTAGTAAAGCGCCCGCTATTAAAGCTAAGATAGAGAAACTGCTCAAAGCTGGTTTCATATATCCCATTCCCTTGACAGAGTGGGTTTCAAATCTTGTTTTGGTGGATAAGAAGCAGGGAGTGATCCAAATATGCATTGATTTCCATGATTTAAACCAATCCTATCCTAATGACAATTTCCCTACACCATTTCTTGATCAAATTTTGGATGAGTATGCAGGAAGTGAGGATTTCTCTGTTATGGATGGATTTTATGGATATAATCAGATACAGATTAAACCCGAGGACCAACATAAGACTGCATTTATTTGTCCTTGGGAAAATTTTGCATATCGAAAGATGCCCTTCGACCTTAAAAATGTCAGAGCTGCGTTTCAACGGGCCATGACCTTTAGCTTTCATGATCTTAAAAATACCATTGAAGTGTATTTGGATGATCTAGCTGCTCACTCTCACTTAAGAGTGCGTCATCCTTATCATTTGCGATTGGTTTTTGAAATATGTCATCATAATATCAAATTCAGCTAAATCCTCCTAAGTGCATCTTTTGTGTGAAGGTTGTTCGTTTACTAGAATTCATTGTGTCCAAGGAGGGTATTAGAGTTGATCCCTTGAAGGTTGAGGCAATACTTCAATTGTCTCCCCCGTGTAACATTCGACATATTCAATGTTTACAAAGAATGGTGAACTTCTTGCAAAGGTTCGTGGTCAATTTTTTCAACTTGAATAAAGGATTCATGCAATTATTGAAGAAAGACACCCCTTTTTACTGGGATGAGTGAGCCTAGGAGTCTTTCGATGCTCTGAAGAAATCCTTGGCATCGGCCCCCGTGATTTTTCCACCAGACTACATCCATGAATTTTTATTTATGTGTCCGCATCTCAAGAGACAATTGGTATGGTGTTGATTCAAGAGGATGAGGAGCTCCATAAGCATGTCATCTACTATCTTATCTAAAACCTTATTGATGCGGAACTTCGTTATACCCATGTTGAGAATATAGCCTTAGCCGCCGTCCATGCGGTTCATCGTTTGAGGTATTATGTCCTCCTTCGCCAAACTTTGGTCATAGCTCACATTAATCCATTTCAATTTGTCCTCACCAAAAGGATGATTGGGTGAAAGTATAATAAATGGATTGTGATATTGCAGGATTTTGATCTCGAGTTTGTTTCGACAAAGTCGAAGAAACCATTAATTTTTGCTGAGCTCATATCGTATTTTCCAAATTTGGATGAAGAGGAGGTTCATGAGGATTCTCTTGTTGATGAGAATATCTTTCTCATCTCAACCGCGGACCCTTGGTATGAGGATATTATTGTTTATTTGTGAACAATGAAGGTTCCTACTCGCCTCTCACGAGATGAGTGATGTTGACTATGTCACATAGAGAAGAAATACCTCATAATGGATGATACTTTGTACCACCATGGGGTTGATTCCATTTTACGTCATTGCTTAACTCATGAGGAGGCTGATGTCATGCTTAATAATTTCCATGGAGGGGTGTGTGGTGGTCATTTATCTGGGATTTCTATAACCCAAAAAATTATGAGAGCCGTTTATTTTTGGTTGTCCATCTTTAAATATTGCGTTAATGAGTTCAATAGGTGCCACCCTTGACAAGTGTTTGCACAGAATATGCACTCGCATCCTTCCCCTTTGCATCCATTATCACCATCGGTCCCTTCACCAAGTGGGGGGTCGATTTTATGGATTGTAACCTAGCTTCGGCTGGGGGGCACCATCATATTATTGTGGTTGTTGATTACTTCACAAAATGGGCATAGGATTTCCACTATCAAATCCGATGGTGAAACATCCGCGCAGTTTGTATTTAACCAGATTATCACCCGGTCCAGTATTCTGAGGGAGCTTGTCATTAACCATGGCAGGCACTTTCAAAACAAAATGATGGAAGAGTTGTCTTCGAAGTTAGGGTATAATCAAGAGAATTCCTCTTCTTATTATCCTCAAGCAAATGGACAAGTTGAAGCAGTGAACAATTCACTTAAGTCCATTCTCCAATGAACCATCGCACAGAGAAAGACTAATTAGCATATCATGTTGTATCCTTCTTTGTGGGCCTATAGAACCATGGTCAAGACTGCCACTAATTTTTCTCCCTATCATCTTGTGCATGGGGTGGAGTTAGTATTACTGGTTGAATGCGAAATCCCTTCTTTGAATCTAGATGTGGAGAGTTTACCAGAGATTTCCACATTGGAATAATGTCTGGTCCACTTGGAGTAGCTTGATCAGCAGCGTCGAGATGCTTTAGTGGCTCTTGAGGTTAAAAATCATTGCGTTAAGGTCCAGTACGATAAGTCTATCCATCCTAGGAGGTTTAGTGAAGGTGACTTGGTCATTTTGTGGGATCAAGCTAAGGAACGCTTGGGGGTAGGAAAGTTCAACCCTATGTGGCATGGTCCTTATGTGGTCAAGTGTGTCTTAGAGAAAGGATCCTATGAGTTGGTTGATTATGAAGGGACACCCTTGGTGGAGCCTAGAAATGGGCTCTATCTCAAAAATTACTATGCATGATATTCAGCCAGGGATAAATTTTTGTATATTATTGTACATGTTTCATAGCGTAGTTTGGTCTTCTTATGTTGATCGGGTTTATTGTTTAGCTTTCATTTGTTATGGCATATCTCGATGGAGTCGTCGGTTTACATAGGATTCATTGATGATGCTAGCCACCACACTCAAATCTCAGCTTCAAATGCTTGGGTGATTTATACTCCTACAAGTCAAGTGTTGTCTTTGTGGAAATTGAACCCAAGTGATAGAACAACTACACTCACAAAATGGCTAATCAAACATGCAAATTTACCAACAAAGGAGATTGAAATTGGAGCATAACACTAATCTGTATTGAATAAGTGTATAATAGCCAACCTTATGAAGTAATAGGCTGCTGCAATATATAATTACATCAGATATTCTAATGCATAAGGATGCCATTCGAAATAGTCAAAAAGTAGGCTTACTAAATCTAGTCAAATCCCCCATAGGTGCATAAAGCAGTTTCCAAATCCACTTAGAGGCTCACGAATTGGAAAAGTCAAGTAGGAAAGCTAATAAGTGATGGAAATACAACTCATACATGCTTTTATTAGGAGAAAAGGATGGAGGATGATGAGGGAAAAAAACAAGTCAACTACACCTAGTCTTACTTTCCCTTTTGCCATAAATCTCAATAAAGCAGGCAACTTAGCAGAAAAAGAAAAAATGCACTAGGGAGGATCTGGAATAAAGAAGACATGCTAAATGTGGTTTCGAGGAGGTTTCCCAAGTGCTCCATGACTCAATTTTAGCAAGTTTGACTTCTAGTACATGTGGAAGACAACTTGCATAGAGTGGAATATTGGAAACTAGGCAAATAAGACAAAAATGGATTAATTAATGTCTAAGGTAGCTAACTATGGGTTGATTATTCTAACACTCTTCGGGAGGCATATGTTTATGGCCTTTGTCGAACAATGTTATTGAATATAGTGTCGTGATTGAGTTATTTCATGATGTCATTTCACATGGTGTTCTTACTCTTGATGTACGACTTGATTCATAGTTAGTGGTCTCACAACTTAATGGCTTGTATCATGTTAGGGATCCAAAATTGTTATGAGTATTCTTATGTGTAATATTGTGAGAACGAAAATTTGAGAGCATAACATACATTCACATTTCAATAAATTTTAATCAAGTTGTTAATTCATATGCTAACTATGTACTAGATTGGAATTTGTTTCACAAACGATAAAAGAATTTCACAAACACATTTTACACATGGAAATAGAATAATAATCGATCATCATAAAAAAAAATTCATTAAGTCCAAAAAGGTGACGTCATAATACATAAGTGTCATATACAAAATTGGGGCTTCCAAGCCACCAAAATATACTACACAATCATACAAAAAATACACCTAGGGCTCTAAGCCTGAGGTGGAGGAGAGTGTTGATCATGGTAGCACACCACAGCTCTAGCTAGCCAACAAAATAACCGAACCCATGCCGGTGTTACTCCAACCACCTGGCGCTACATGGCCTCAACCAAGTCCTCGACTTAAGCCATGGGAACCCTCTATGTTAAGAAAACAAAGTTTGTGTGGATGCTCTAGAGCATCCGCTTCGTATCCACACCCATGATCTCATCTCCTCTTCCCCTTCGTCAATGATGAGGAAATCCTTCTAGCCGTCATGGTTCCACATATGCATGTACATGACAGAGTATCATTATCTGTCATCACACCAAAAACATGCCTTTTGATTTCATATATAAAAAAATTGATAATTAAAAAAAAAAAAGTGAGCTGGGATTCATTACCTATGTCTCCATATGTTGCTCCTGGTGGTAGGGGCATGTCTAGATCTCTACAGAAGTCTATCCCTGCATAGGGGTAGTCATCTATGGCAATGATCTATCTTCGCCACCAGAGGAAGAAGTCTGCTAGATAGGGGTTAGCCACCCTTCCCCCTCCCAGTCTCCACATGACATTAGCCTAGTGTAGCTAAGCCGGATCCCCAACTCCATGCGGAGCAATTTCAACTCTAGGGCTTAACCCTGGCACCCGCTCAAAAAAGAATGCACTCAGTATGCTGTCGAACCCAAAGTTCCGTACCTTTCCCATCTTGTAGACACTGAGTTGTTTCTTCATGTTGATTAGCAGCGAGGTACTCTAGTCATATATCATAGGTCACATGCACTCTACGCCATAGAACATCATTGGCCTTGAGGCCTAGTGGAGTGATGCTAAACCTACGATCATGCCCAATTCCAATAGTATGGCCTTCAGCCCCAGGTTCTGGATTTTGTTTGTCAGGATTTGACTCCTAACCTTCTCTGTATCAGGAAGGAAATACACAACTATGTACTCCTCCATAGTCAACCCACCTCCTAGACCGCAGGATCGAAGTTTCACCACCTCCCCTCGACGGGACAAACCTGTGATAAAGTATATGTCCTCAACCTCAAGGCTGAGTGACATTCCATCCAACTGAAAGGTCTTAGAGTCTGGATCGCGGTAATCCACTAGCAGCCTGAGTAGCCTTGGATTTTCTCTTAAGATTCCAACATGCCAAAATTTGTATAACCCACAAGCCCTCAGCACTTGTTGAACCATGAGGTCAGCCTACACAGGCACTTCAACATCACCATGTTCTATCTCTCTCCATTCTACCACCATCCTGCACAAACATTGCCAAATTTCATGAGTGTTTTCCCTTGAAAATCATGTTTGTGGCCATGTACGTGACTTTTTGCAAACAACCGTGTATGTACATAGGTATCATGGTCTTTTCTATGTATACCCAACCCTATACACAGAAAAAGACTCGATTTTCGTGTGGGCCAAAACGCACTATTCGGGATGGCTTAAATAAAAAAATTGACCATTAAAATTAAAAATTGATGCATCAAATTTAAAGAGGAGGGCATGAGTAATTACCTGGACCAAACGTGGAGTGATTTCATCAGATGATTCTCTCGGAATCAACTCTTGAAGTTCTGGATACAAAAGCACTATGGTGGGTGAATTTTCAAAACGGTATGAAAAAATTTATTTTTTCACTATTTTATAGAAACAATTTTGAAATTTTTACCCACTTCCTATAGTTTTTGAACGTTTCTAACCATTTTGGACCATTTGGACTAATATGATGTTGTAGGAGCCCGTTTTGAGTGCAATTTTACCGTGTCTTCGACCCATTCGTGCTATTTCAAGTATCATTCTAAACTGGCATATAGGTTAGAATTTCACATCCACTTTCATTTTGCATGGCCTTATGACCATTTCATCTTAACCTTAGGTACGAACCCATTCCATAGTGTCAGGGAACCTTCAGGATGCTCTTAGAAGTGACATTATGCGAATGATAGAGATTTCCTATACATGGGTACCCTAGTTAGATCCTATATTGCATTTGGTGCCCATGCTGACATTTCTCTTTTAGGTTGTGGGAGTCCCTTTTTAGTCCTACCATGTCTTTGAGAAAGAGCTTGATACTCCTCTTGAAATTTATGCTAGCCATTTCCCTCAGGAATCCCTTGTATATATCAAATTGTAATTGCATTTTCATGATTTTTTCTTTCCTTCTTGAGCTTTATGTCGGCTCCTTGACTTTGAGTTATCAGCCATATAGCCTGAGCTTGTCTCATGTCTAGCCAAGCAGAGAATTTTACATATCTTTTGCATCTTGATCACCCCTTTCATCAGGAGGATACCTTCCCCCGAGTGTCGTTATCCTATACATATCTCCTTGCATTGAGCATAGGCATGTTCCACTCCTTGGAACTAGTTTTCTTGTCACTTGACACTCATCTCCTCCTAGATTTGTACTATAAAGCACTTTTTTTATTTTTCAAGCTTTTCAAAATATCTGAAAAAGTCCCAAAAAATCAAAAAACTAAAAATCCGGATAGGAAAAGATGTTATCTTTGGCAGCAGTCGAGTCGTGTCACCTTCGAATAGAGAACTGTATATCACATCCGTTGGTTGGGTTATTAGTTTGAATTTAGGAGCTGTACTCGTTACTCTAAGTTTATCTCCATCGACTGGTTAAGTTTCCAGTCCCTATGGAGCCTCTATCGATGCCTCCTATATCACAGAGATGTCCCGGTTCTCATATTGAGTCCATGCTACCTACCTTCAATCACCATTCACTTTATGCTCTTGTTCAAGGGAAGTTGAAGCCTGAGTCAGCCATTCCTCGGTTATCTTGACTTTGCATGTACTATTACTAGTTCATGCACATCTTATTCGACTTCTTCCACATTATACAGCGTTACTAAGTACCTCATGTTGGTTGATGGGGGATTCCTTAATTCCCTCCTTTCAGCAGATTCCATTCCATCGACTTTAGATCATTTATTTTGGAATAGGAGTCTAGAGTCCTTTGAGTGCCTTGAGACTTACAGTCATCAATGGTAGGTTCTCTCTCCATCGATATTTTTGGGATTACATCAATGTCCCCTTATCGATGGATTCTTCCAAGTGTTTGACCTCAACACATATATTCACACGTGTTAGATTGCACTCTGTACCTTGATTCCCATTTTCATTATCAGTGGGTGATATTGTGTATGTTAACGGTATACATCAATGACTAGTAATCAGATGATGTACTACTATGTTCGACCTCGACACATGTATTTGCATAGTAGGACATGTACTTGTAGCGGTTCGTGTAGAATACCTTCCAGCTTGGTGCCATTTCATGTATCCTACCTCCTTGAACATGCCAGTTTTCATGAGATATCAGCTCTTGTGATTTGATTCCAGTGTATATCATATATCTTCCTCCACTATGGAGATATTGATCCATTGTATATCTTTAGCCATTATGGAGATCTTGATCCATTGTATATATTCATCCACTTAAGATATTATGATCTATTATATATTGTACGTGGTGATGAACACACATGACACTTTGTATACCATGCCTATTCATGGACATTTTACTCTTATGTATCTGATACTGTTGTATGTATTTGCAGTCACATGCAGAGATTGATTAGTGTATTGTACTGATGAGTGGCTGGTTCTTCCACCCGGGTCTTCAGTACTCATGGGGACTTCACTTAGTGAACCTCTCACATAGCACGTGCAATCGTGGGATATTAAAGAATACCCTTAATTTCCAGATATATTGACCCAAACTCTTTTTGTTGAAAACTCCTCCCCGACCCTTTTTATACCTCAATCCTTATAAACCACCCTACCCACCCCCACCTTAAATCCCTCATCCCCCCAATACCTGCAATATATTGGTTCAATTTTTTATAATTTTAAAACCCACAATATGAACTAACGTGATAGGATATTGGTCAACAAGTGAATCCCCCGTGTCAGTACTCCACTTCTAGGATGGATTTTATAATGTATTCCATCCATCATGTTGCCCCTCTAACCTCACACATTAGGGGGCATCTGTTATAGCTAATTTTAACACACATGGTTGATCACATATTTATGGAATTCCTTGTCCCTCATATGAGTCCAAATATCCTGACTCTTGGCCTTCCATATTCTTTGAGATCGCTCAAATTCGACCCTCCATTACCCTTTTGGAGTGCTATATAAAGAACCCCTTGGATACATTGAAGGAGAGGTATTGAAGAGCAAAGAAACTATAGTCCATTATTGCCTCAGTTTGCTTATACTTGAGTCTGCATCCCTTTGTCCCGTTGGAGCACTTTGTGTTCTTCCCAAGTTTGCCTTTGCTTGATGAGCTTGCTATCGAGAGATGGAGGATTGAGGTGGAGGAGGCCCAGGTGGAGGACTTGGTTTCTTCGCTTCGTAGACGTGCCGACAGAGGTTGTCACTATTGTAATCTCTGATTTTATTAATAGAAATATATTTTCCTGTCCAATTATGTGCATTTGAATATGAATATTGAATCCATGGAAGTATTTAATTACTAATACATAGTTGAATATATATGCTACAATAGGTCTAACACATTATTATAGAGCATGCTTGTCTTTTTCATTGTTGTTGAGAGCAAATTGCTAATGAAAGCGTGAATTGGAAAAGCTCAATCGGGATCTACTTCAACCGTCCAGAACAAGGTACGATTCAGTGTCCCTTAGTGTTCGATGTTTGGTTTCTCTTCCATACTGGGAAATATTAATTTTTGGTGTCAAGCTATCTGTTGTGGTGCCCCCAAGTCGTAGGAAGTTTCTCTCCATAACAAAGCTCATTGTTGCTCTTGTAGAACCCATTGTTGATGAGATAGCAATCAACCCTTTTATACCAAGCTCGATTAGCTTGTTTTAGACCATATAACAAGGCCTTTTTTATCTTGCATAATTTGTATTCTTAACCCTTGACTGCATATCCAGGTGGCTGGTCTACATAGACTTCTTCTTTAACTGTTACATTGAGAAAGTAAAATTTCACGTCATTTGATAAATAGGACATTGATTTTGAGTTGTTATTGCAAGTACAAATCTGATCATGTCCATCCTTACTACTGGAGAAAAGGCTTCATCATAATCCACACCATATTGATAAGAAAATACTTTGGAAACCAACATGTATTTGTGCTTATCTATCTCTTCTTTTTCATTCAATTTGGTCTTATAGACCCATTCGACTCCAATACTGCATTTTTATGTTGGGAGATCGAAAAGGTCCCAAGTTTGATTTCTTTCGTTAGTATCAATTTCTTCATTCATTTCTTGTACCCACTGTGCACCCTTCAATGCTTCCTCAAAGGATGTGGGTTGACAGGAAAACAAAGCATACTGAAGTTTCTCATCAATAATAGGAGTCTGCTCATATATCTCCCTCAAAATTCTATTTTTTTGGTTATGTGATGGATTGTCCACTAGTGTTTCTTGTTGTTGTTGTACTTCCAATCTTGTAAATATAGTGGAAGATCTAAAATTTCCTTTTGTTTAATATATGCTAAAGCATTTTGAGGATCACTCCAACATTTTTCTTCAAGGAACTTGACATCTCTTCTCACCACAACCTTTTTGGTGATAGGGATATACAGCTTGTAAGCCTTGTGATGTTCACTGTAACCAGTGAAGATACATCTCACTCCTTTATTCTATATTTTTCCTCAATTCTTCCGCTACATGTGAAATACTACACATCTGAAAACTCTGAGATGTGAGACACTAATATTAGTGCCACTCCAAGCTTCTTTAGGAATATTTTCTGTAACACTCACGGTAGTATATTTGTTTGGTAAGTAAATGGAACATCCAACAACTTCAGCCCAATAATCATATGACAACTTCTTATATGAAAGCATGCTTTGGGTCATGTTCATGATGGTACAATTCTTCCATTCAGCAACTCCATTTTGTTGTGGAGTGTATTTGGTAGTGAACTAGTGTTAGATGCCATGTTGTTTGTAGAACTCTGTAAATTCATGTGAATCGTATTCACCTCTACCATCTGAACAAAGCACTTTGATCGATTTATCAGAATGTTTTTCACTCAATGCTTTAAATTCTTTAAACTTGGAGAAGGTATCTGATTTGTTCTTGAGAAAGTAGAACTAGACTTTCTCGCTATAATCATCAATAAAAGTCAAGAATAAAAAAACTACCTCCTATGGATTGGGTTTGCACGGGTCAACATAGATCTATATGAACTAACTCAAGGTGTTCTTTGGCTCGATATGTGAAAGTGGGAAAGTTGTCCCTTTGATGTTTCCCTAAGATCCACTATTTACAAGAACTAGACTATTCATTCATGACTGGTAACCCCTTGACCATGGATTTTTTTTGTAGAAGATTGAGACTCTAAAAGGGTAGATGACCAAACCTATAGTGCCACAACCATGTTTCATCTATAATGGAGACAATATGTGATATGACTGAGACAGGATAACACTTCTAAGACTGAGAGGGAATATTATATTCTTTGTCATTTCCACTTTAGCTAAGAGCCTTCTACTGGGGGCTTTGCCATATATGGCACAATACCTATAATAAACCTGACATCATACTTGTTCTAAATCATTTGTCCCACATTGACCAGATTGACTTTCAGATTAGGAACATAGGATACATCATGTATAAAATTCTTCTCATTCTGTTTAGTAAGAACATGGACAATGCCTTTGTCTTGAGCATGAGCTAGATAATGATCACCTAGCTTGATTTTTTATGTTGACGGAAAAATCTAATCTAGAAAATAACATTTTTTTACCTGACATATGATTCCCGCATCCATTGTCCAGCAACCATACATCTAAGTGATACTCTTATTCAATTACTTGACATGAGAGGAACATGACTTATGATGATCCTTTGTCAACATTGGAGGCATGGGCTCTACCACTATTTTGGTCTTCTTGCTTTGTTCTGCAGTCTCATTCATAATGGCCATACTTCTTTCAATCATTCAACTGAATGTTGGACTTATTTTTCCATCTCTTGCCTCTCCCCCACTTACTTTGAGAGTTGTGAGACTGATTTGAATGATCTGAATGCTCATGAGTGGTAATATCTCCTATAGAATGAGAACCTTTGCCTCTTCTTCCTTGTCCTCTACCTTGATCTCTGCTAAGGGAATCCTGAGTTGCATTTGTCAAAGACTCTTCTTATTGATTGAGTCGAGCTTCATGGGACAGAAGGGAACCTATTAACTCTTCTAGGGTGAAATTAGACAGATCTTTAGCTTCTTCTATAGTAGAAACAACCATGGAAAACTTCTTCGTAAGACATTTGAGAATATTTTGGACTACAACCTTTTATTTCATAACCTCGCCATAGGTTTGGAATTGAGTTACAATGTCCAAAACTCGGGTCATAAACTGATATATAGTTTTAGTCTCTTTCATTTTAAGACTTTCAAGTTAGAGTCGAATAGTTTGAAGTCTTACCATTTCAACTCTATCAATGCCTTTGTATGCGGATGCCAGGAGATTCCAAGTTTGATCTATGGTGGTGGCTCCTAAGATCTGTGGGAAAATAAACTCTTCGATGCAACTCTGGATCAACCATTTTGCAGTAAGATTTATCTCTCTGCAGGCTTCAAGTTCATTCTTCTAAGAATTAGACATAGCATCCACAATGCTTATATCTCGTTATGTGAAATCCATTTTAACTATGTCCCAACATTTAGTGAGCTGTAGAAATGCATGCATCTCGATTGACTAGAATTCATAGCTCGTGTCGGTCAACATTGGTCCGGATATCTGCTTTAGATTTGAGTTGCTTGAGCTAGTAGTAGCCATCTTCTTATGAATATATACACGACTAGACTAGATCTAGAAAAGTGAGACATTGGTGTGCATGTTGTTAAGGAAAATTGAGGTATTGTCACGCCTATTGTTAAGGAAAAGTGAGGCAGTGTCATGCCTGTTGTTAAGGAAGAGTGAAGCACTTCCGTATAAGTTGTTAAGGAAAAGTGTGACAAACACTATTCAATTAAACATCTTTTTGTGTGCCTCTAGCAATGGGGGTTTCTGCTGGTTTGCACTTATCCATCCTGAATGTCTGCAAAATGTCTGTAGCATTCTTATGCTAACAGATGAACATGCCTTGTTCACTTTGGTTAACTTTCAGACCAAGGAAGTACCTCTTAAGGTCTAGATCAGTGATTTCAAACACCTTTTTCATGTTTGTCTTAAATTCTAACGTCAAATTTTCAGTATAAATCATATCATCAACATAAAGACATACAATAAGAACGTTACCTTTTTTATTTGTTTTGACATAAAGTGTGGGCTCATTACTGCTCCTGTAGAACACGTTGCTAATGAAATAGGAATCCTACTATACCAAGCTTGAGGAGCTTGTTTTACACCATATGAGGCCTTTTCAAGCTTGTACACTTTGTTTTCTTGACTTTTACTGCATATCCAGGTGGCTGGTCTACATAGGCTTCTTCAAGTATGTCATTGAGAAAGTCAGATTTCCCGTACATTTGGTAAATAGGCCGTTGATTTTGAGTTGCTATTGTAAGTAAAATCTAATAGTGTCCATCCTTGCTACTAGAGCAAAGGTTTCATCATAATCCACACCATATTGCTCAACAAATCCTTTGACAACCAACTTGGCTTTTTGCTTCTCTATAAAGTAAGCTTGGAAGTAATGTACAATACCAAAGGTAAACTATCTTCCATTATTTTTACATGTTTTTCATTGATTCATTTTCAAGACTTTTGATGTGAAGCATGTCCTTTTACATTAATGGAAGCTATCTTGTGAGTGCATGTTCTAGCTCATGCTAAGTTGAAATGGTTAAAAATTATTTTTTCCATTAACTGATTCCTTAGTTACCTGTACTATGTTTCATTCATATAAAATTGGTTCTATTTATTGCATCCTCGCTCGTTTTAAATGATTTTGTTAAAAAAGCATACAACTATAGTAACATCTATTTCTATGTCGTACTCAGTAAATAATCTCGCAACAATAACCATTACACAAATAGCACCATTTAACAACAATAATTATTACGCAAACAAAACCATTTTATATCATACAATAGCTCTGTAAAAATGGATGTTCTAAAATTTCCTATCTTTGTCCTAAATAAAGTCAACCATTCTCATTATTAAACCTCACGTTCATAGGCAAACATCTATCTCGTGATCATAAAACTTTGCAGAACACAACATTTCGAAGTGAAGTGACACGAACAAATAAATGTCTATCTCGTGATCATTACAGTTTGTGAAGAAAAGTCTGAACCAAAGGCGATATGATATGATGATCATGATAACCAACTGCATATTTTATAACGAATTTAATATACACAACCAAATGAAAACCCCAATCAAAATGATTGCATGTGGAAAGAGAACCTTGTTCGAATTGTATGAATAATGCAGAATGAGCTGAAGAACTGTTATGTTTCCTACTCACCTTTCCGAGGTAATAATTCATCGTCATTACCAGTACAGAGGCAGAATAAGTAAAAAAATTTATATATTGAGCTTTTCAATAGACTTCGTCATTAATTAATTTCCTCAAAAGTTTTATACGGTAATCCATAGAATCAAACTCATGTCTGCCACAGCCCACAGTATATATATATATTAATATATTGCTAGGTTTTGAGTGTGGACATTCTTGCCTGCCCATGATGCTACATCCTCGTGTTTATTGGGCTTGCAGATTAGATAATAATAATGTGCAAAACAAGAGTAGTATAGTATTGTATTGTATTGTATGAAGTATGACTAGGTCTGTCTTTTGTTTGTTTATTTAGTATGGGTGTCCTACATGCCTTGGTTTGGGGAACCGGGTTTTCGATAGTCACCTAATAAATTGTATTAATTGTAATTCGCAATCAAGTGGAAACAATAACCTTAACCATTACAACAGGCAGGAAAACACGGAAACAGGTGGCAAGTCAGCAATGTTGATTTAGAAATGGTAAAGTGTACCGGAATATGAAAATAAGCATCGGATTCCTAAAGAGGGAAGAGACGGTCCACAGCTATGTCTGCCACTACCATTACAGTAATCAACTTTACAACTTCGAAATTGTCTGACTAAAATACATGATCGTGACCTCACTTATAAGGCACTTGTATTTTGGATATATATATATATATATATATATATATATATATATATGCTACTGGCAGGATTTTCAGTGCAGAATGTGAAGCGCTCGTGACCTCACTTATAAGGCACTTGTATTTTGGATATATATATATATATATATATATATATATATATATATGCTACTGGCAGGATTTTCAGTGCAGAATGTGAAGCGCTCGTGACCTCACTTATAAGGCACTTGTATTTTGGATATATATATATATATATATATATATATATGCTACTGGCAGGATTTTCAGTGCAGAATGTGAAGCGCCCTGCTTTAAATATTTTAATGAGTAGGAAAGCGAGTTATCATGAGTAAAACCTTTTTCATTGTAGTTCAACCAGGCCAACCGAACAAACAAATTTCGACTGCTTCATAATTTTCTGCTCTAAACGAGACAACGTCTTTCCACGAGCTTTCAAGAGATGTCAAAGATGCCGTGAATCATTAAATATGATTAGCAACAATCATATTTATAAGCAGGGTTGGAATTTCAAATGGCAGACACCCGTCAAAATTGCAAGTAACAATGAAAATCTGAAATATTTTCTGTATTTTAAGCCAGATTTTGATGGTTTCCGGAAAATCTTAGCTGTATTTGATGGGTAAATTGGCCCATGACGGACATTTACCTGTCAAATTCCATCCCTGTTTACAAGATTAATATGTCTTGAATAAACCAAGAGACATATATTTGACATATTAATAATGTTTTTTTTCTTAAAGAATGTGTCAATTATTTCTATCTTATAGTTAATTTAATATAACAATCACTTATTTTGTGCTTGTTAAGCTCATAGCAGCAGCATCATTGAAATTAAGCAAATAGTTGTATCTAATAGTTAATTTAAAAAGTTAATATAATATTATGCTAGAATAAGTTGCACATTACTATGCCATTAAGTACAATTGTCACATGAGTTCAAAGGAATTTATTAGGAGTTCAGAGGAGTTTATTGGCAATTCAACTCTGATGTGAACTACACATTACTTCAACTCCATGTACTTATTAGATGTTAACTAGTGCACCCACATAGTTTGTGGATGGATCACGTGGATAGGGATCAAATGGTTCAGAGATAGTGATAGAATGGAAGATAATTTGGAAGAAAAAAAATTATTCTTTATATTCTTATACTTAAACGGTTTCAACTCTGAGTTATGCATGCCTAGCTATAACACCGACATTCTTCTTGTTATCCATTTATCAACTATCAGTTACTTTTTATATTCTTTTTTATCTCACATTCTTCTAGTTATTTTCCATGGATTGTTTGTTATCCATTCATCAGTCATGATTTATCTATGCATAGCTCCAGTTATTCATTCATCAACTACGAGTTATTTTTTATATGTTTTTTTCATAATTGTTTATTTTGAATTTTGAACGACTGTCATAGAATCAATCTCGAAAGTACGCTTGTTTCATCCTCGTCCATAGATGAAAAAGCATAGGTCGTAGTCCACCCCAAATCTCAAATAAAAACATCTATCGACTTAACTAAGCTATTTTTTTTTAAATTATTAATTATGAATTTTGGACGACCCCATAGAATAAATATGGACAGTACACTTGTCTCATCATTGTCCATAGATGAAAAAACATAAATGGTATTCCACCCCAAAATACTAAGATATATATCTCTATCGGCCAAAATATACAGGGAGAATTTGTAATGTCCCTTTTTAAGAAATTTTATTAAATGGCCAATTTTTCACTTTTTTCCCAATTTCGACCTTTGACTAGTTTTGATGTTTAGGTCTCCAAATTGGTCCAAATGCTCCCAAATCTTCAAGAAAGGTATATGACTGATATTAAGGTTTGAATATGATGTTCAGGGAATCTTTATGACCCTCTAAATGCTTCTACAAACTTGTTTAAGATTATGGTTGAGGTAGGAGTTTTGACTAGTAATTTGAGGTTCTAATTCCCCCACAATGAATACTGAAATGGATTCCCAAATGCATTCAAGCCAACTCAAATTTCTGAATGGAAGTAGGGGACATCTAAAGGACATCAATATGAAATCATAAGCATCACCATTCAACTTTTAATGTCTGCTATAACTCCCTTAAATTAGATGCAAAAAGACTAGTTTCAACCTTGGGGGAAATGATAGGAAAACTTCTCCAAATGCTATGAAACTCAAGAAAATAACTCCAAATTCTTATGTACTGAACATTAAACTCATATAATCCATCAATAATAGTCCATTCATCCATAAACCATCAGCAGTTACTTATCCATTCGAATCTATCAACATTATATTGGTTCACAACAAGGTAGAGGGGAAATGGCACAGTTTCTTCATTGTTTAACATTTATACATGAAACCTTTTGGGTATTTTGATCTGAGAGACTTTTGAAATTTTAAATGTACAAATAAAAATTCATTCATCCATAAAACATCAGTAGTTAACTTATCCATTCGAATCCATCAACATTACATTGGTTCACAACAAGATAGTGGGGAAATGACACCATTTCTTCATTGATTGACATTTTACATGAAATATTTCAGTATTTTGACCTAAGAGTCTTCTGAACTTGAAATACATAGAATTTAAATCATAACATAAAATATTGGGGCATTAGAAGTTTCCCCAAAGTGCAATCCCTCCAGGAGCAAGAATATGCAATAAAAACTGGAAATGGTTGAGAGAAAGTGATGCAATAGAAGAAACCACAAGTTTCCAAACACCAACTTGGGTGGGAATATTTCACCCTCAAAATTGGCTAAGGCAAGAAAACTAGTCATCCACTAGCTGTCACAATTCACAAATGACAATTTCTCAAATAAAAAAAATCCCTTATCTTGGTTGATTACTATATTTTATAAACATCCTTAGCCTTCTAATTTTACCAATCCATCTACAAAATCAATCCAAATCTAATTTGGGTGTGTGCTCAAGATTTTCCAGGTGTCCTCCCTTTTCTATCTTTCCATCTTCCCCCAATTTGAGTAGGAACCCATTGAGCTTCCCCAACTCACATGAGAGCCCGCTTGGATTATCTATTCAACCTGGCATGTTAGATATGTCATATTTCATCCTTCATATCTGATTTATGTCATAGGTGTCATATCATCTTCATTATTACTGTCATAGAGCTAGGGAATCTAGTCCAAGTGTCTCACTATCTCCAAAATGACTCTTCATCTCCCATGTAAGTTACATTTCCTTCCAAATTCGACCTATGATGCATATGTCCAATTGTATTATCCTTCTAACTCATCCAAGAACATTTATGCTTCTCATGGATTCGAAATTGCAAAAGGAGGATGCCATGTGGCATAGAAAATCTATCTTGTGTGGGTCCCACATCCTCCATGTGTTTTCATGATCAATTGCCACTTTGATTTTCCCTTATATTTATTTATTTATCTCCTTTATTAAATATTTATGCCATTCTAATGTTAAAACATCATTTATTTCCCCCCTTATTCCAAATCCCAAAGCTTCAATCCCCAACCTATGAAACTAGTAATTTTCCTCCTTGGCAATTATTTGACCCTTAGCATCGATTTGACAAACTCTCATGAATATGGAAAATGTGATTGGGCCATTGTGACCCAATGCAAAATTTCAGACTTGACAAATCCTCCCTTCCTAATATTTCTTGTCCTCAAGCAATTTCAAACATGGGTGTTGAAGAGCCTGCTTTCTGTATGATTCTTTGAAGTTGCCACTTTGTTTCCTAGATTTGAGTCTTTAAGATTCCCAAAAGAGTTTTGAGAGGAACCACCATGCTTGTTGTTGCACTACTCTGATTAAAATCACTTTATTAAGTGGGGAATCCATCTCCCATACTTCTTATTTCCCAAAAAATAGAAATCAATGGGACTAAAAACTATCCCGGGGTCCCATTGCTTGTATTGCACTCCAACAATTAAGAGTGCTCTCCGACCCATACCATTAGGAAAGAGAGTTATGGGATCCCATTTTCTTGTATGCATTATTCCAAACATCACCAATACATATAATATATCATCAAAGTACATAACAACATAATATAAATATACATCAACATAACAACATAATATAAATATACATCAAGGAGGTGCCTCATCAAAAAGTCATGAAAATGCTTATACCTCCAAGTACGTAGACCACCATTTGCCAAGTGCATACAAGCGTCAAGTGACCAATCAAATATGCTCCAATGACATAGGTTAGGAACCTATGTCCTATAATGCTTCTCCAAAAGGATGTGATATGCATCAAAATATTCATCCATGTATTCTTTCATCCAAGAAGTGAATGAAGAATATCCACTAAAATATGAACCAAATAATGAGCGAAGAAAACATGAAGACTTCAAGTGGATCAAATAAGTCTCATCAATACACCCATGAATATGTATATCATCATGAAATAACAGATGATTTATCTGCCAATAATAATGTTCTTCAATCACATTCCTCTTCACCCAAGTGTGGGATGAAGTTCCTCCAACATCAAATGAACCAAGTGTTGAGTAAGAAAAACCATGAGTCTTCAAGTGACTCAAATGAATATCATAGGTGCATCCATGTAGATGTGAATCATCATAATGTAACAAAGGATATTGCTAAAAATGTAAATAATAATGTGCTCCAACCAGTTCATCATAAAAAAGTAAATCTAGGAGTTCCATACTCCTCATGTGGCACCATCAAAAGGAACCCTTTCACCCATACTTCATTGAGACTAATGCTGCAAAACATGGAATTGTAGGATGCAAGAGAATGAACTAACTCACCAAAATGATCAAAAAGTGAAAAAAATTTATCATGGGAAGCATCCATATGGGTAGTATCATGCAGCTCCTTCAAAAGTGTGAAACCTTTGTCATAGATGGGTTCCAATGTAGATGAATCATGCTCTTCTTTAAAAATTGCATAACCTTCATCAAGAGACAATTCAAGTTCCTCTTCCACCACATCAAGTGTTTGGATCTCAACAAGATAATATTCAAACACATCAAGCACATTCAAATTTCCACATTTCTGTTGATCTGCCATGTCATGAGAATCTTCCAAACAATCTACCATTTGACAATCTGAAACATAGGAGGAAAAACAAGTATCTTGCAACTTTTCAAGAAGTTGCTCATTTTGAATTGCGAGCTTATGATTATCCTCATTATTATTCAAGTATGCATCATGTAAAAATTCATTAATCTCAAACAAATGGTTTCTATCAAAAAGCAAAGAAATCAAATTACCTTTGATGTGGCACATTGCTCTTTGAATCTTCTCCATGTCTTCAAGGAAGGATGGATCCTCCAATGAAGAAATTTTCCAATAAGAATTTGACACCAATGCTTTAGTGTCATGTAGTATTCTAAGGGCCTCTTGGATTTTCTTTTTATTCATCTTTAAGGACCCTTCAAGAAAATGAGGCTCTTGCAAATGAACCTCCTCATCTTCTTACTTCTTGCTTGGACCAACTTCATGAAGCTCAAGTGGTGATGGAGAAGTTGATCTTGCTTCTTCTTTAGTTGCTATAAGGTATTCATTTTCATGTTTACTAGAAATTTGGCTTGCAAAAAAATTTTGAAATCTTATCTCTATGTCACCAACATAGAGTTGTGAGAACCCATCAGTTGGTACTACTTCATAGTTCAAGCATCAGATGGATTTTGTTTCATTTCCAACATAGAATGTGTCTCGAAATGATCTTCAGTATTTTCAATATAAACTTATTCATACTCATGTGATTTCTCTTCATCTTTTTCAGAGTCACTTGGGAGTGAATTTCGATCCTCTTCATGTACTAATTCTTCTACTTTACCTATTTTAGAACTAGGTGGTTAATGGGTCTCCTCCTTTTGCTCCTTCAAGCAAGTTGATGCACTTTTAACCTTGGTTTTCTTAAGATCAATATATTTTCACCAACCTTGTATAGCCAAAAATTCAAATCCTTTCATAATATTCTTGGTCATGTCTTCAAATATAGGTTCCATAACTTTTATATGCTCCTCGCTATCATATGAGATTCTCTTTTCAGCCCTAGTCATAGTTTCCTCTTTAACAAAAGAACTTTTGGGTTTCAATATCTAATGGTGGTCCCTAAATTATTGTCCTCATAAATATCAAAATACATCAAGTGCCAATATCATTCTCTGATACCACTGTAATGTCCATTTTTAAGAAATTTTATTAAACGACCAATTTTTCAATTTTTTCCCAATTTTGACCTTTGACTAGTTTTGATGTATACATCTCCAAATCGATCCAAATGCTCCAAAATATTAAGGAAATATATATGAATGATATTAAGGTTTGAATATTATGTTCAAGGAAGTTTTATGACCCTCTAAAGGCTTCTGTAAACTTGTTTAATATTCTGGTTGAGGTAGGCGTTTTGACTAGTAATTTGGGGTTCTAATTCCCCCACAATGAATACTGAAAATGGATTCCCAAATGCACCGAAGACAACTCTAATTTATGAATGGAAGAAGATTACATGTAAATTACATAAATATTTACTCATATGCATCACCATTCAACTTTTATTGTCTACTATAACTCCTTTAAATCATATGCAAAAAGACTAGTTTCAACCTTGAGGGAAATGATAGGAAACCTTCTCCAAATGCTATGAAAATCAACAAAATAACTCCAAATGATTATGTACTGAACATTAAACTCATATAATCCATAAATAATAGTCCATTCATCCATAATACATCAGTATTTTACTTATCCATTTGAATCTATCAACATTATATTGGTTCACAACAAGGTAGTGGGGAAATGGCACTGTTTCTTCATTGTTTAACATTTATACATGAAATATTTTGGGTATTTCAACCTAAGAGTCTTCTGAAATTTTAAATACAGAAATAAATTTCATTCATCCATAAATTATTAGTATTTTACTTATCCATTTGAACCCATCAACATTACATTGGTTCACAACAAGATAATGGGGAAATGACACTATTTCTTCATTGATTGACATTTTTACATGAAATATTTCAGAATTTCAACCTGAGAGTATTCTAAACTTGAAATATAGAGAATTTAAATCATAACATAAAATAATTTGGAATTATAATCTTCCCCAAAGAGATCAATAGCTCACCCAAAGCGCAATCCCTCCAGGAGCAAGAATATGAAATAAAAACTGGAAATGGGTGAGAGAAAGTGATGCAATAGAAGAAACCACGAGCTGACCTAGATATTACACTTGCAAATAAAACTCCATGAAATACATGAGTGTCCTCTCCAAACACCAACTTGGATGGGAATCTTTCACCCTCGAAATTGGCTAAGGCAAGAAAACTAGTAATCCAGTAGCTCTCACAATTCACAAATGACAATTTATCAAAGGAAAAAAATCCATTCTCTTGCTTGATTACTGTATTTTATAAGAATAATTATCCTTATAAGGGTACCAATCCATCCACAAACTCAATCCAATTCGAATTTGGGTGTGTGCTCAAGATTTGTCATGTGGCCTCCCTTTCCTAGCCTTCCATCTTCCCCCAATTTGAGTAGGAACCCATTGAGCTTCCCAAGCTCACATGAGCACCCTCTTGGATGCTCTCTTTTGACCTGAAATGTCATATATGTCAAATTCCAGCCTTCATATCTGATTTGTCTCATATTTTTCATAGCATCTTCATCATTGTTGTCATAGAGCTAGGGAATCTAGTCCAAGTGTCTCACTAGCTCCAAAATGACTCTTCCTCTCCCATGTAAGTTACGTTTCCTTCCATATTTGACCTATGATAAATACAGCCAAGTGTATTGGCCTTCTAAATCATCCAATAACATTTAGGCTTCCCATGGATTTGAAATTGCAAGAGGAGGATTCCATGTGGCATAGAAAATCTAGCTTGTGTGGGTCCCACATCATCCATGTGTCTTCATGATCAATTGCCACTTTTATTTTCCCTTGTATTTATTCATTTAGATCCTTTATTAAATATTTATGCAATTCTAATTTTCAAACATCATTTATTGTCCCCCTTATTCCAAATCGCAAAGCTTCCACCCCCAACCTAGGAAATTGGTAATTTTCCTTCTTGGCAATTATATGACCCTTAGCATCAATTTGACAAACTCTCATGAATATGGCAAATGTGAGTAGGCCATTGTGACCCAAATGAAAATTTTGGCACATGACAGAATTTACAAATAGAATTGAATTATAATATTGAAGTTTCATTTTGTTTCAAAGCTTGAAATTTGAGATTTTAGGTATTTATTAGTTTATAAGTTTAAAATGATGTATTGCACTCATTGTTTGTTGATATTTTGAAAACTAGTCTAATATTTAACATGCAATATAGTTGTTAAGAAGGGTTAAAGATAGATTATAACTTAAAACTTCATTATAAATATTAGTTTTTTAATTAAAGCTTCATTACTAAAGAGTTGATTTTTCATCAAAACTTCATTGTTGAAGTTCATAATTTTAGATAGAATGTTCTTTGATGGGGATTAAAAAACCAAAAACATAAAAAAAATTGTATGACAAACAAAGATAAATCCAAATTCATGGGAGTCATCAGTCAATATTCAAAGATTGGATTTGAAAAGGAAATGAATGAGATCTGACATTAAATCATTAATAAATTCGACAAAAAATAAGGATAAGAGATAGAGTGCAATTTAAAGGTAAATAGTTGCATTTAAGGGAGAACTAAGTTTACTAGCTCACCATTAAGTTGTCACATCAAATATCAAACAAATATATCAAATCACATGAGTTTTTCCACCAACTCATTGCAAAAAGAAAGTAGATTATTCAACTATTCAACTAAGCCTTAAGCAATTAGAGTTGAAGTTAAGCTAATGGTTGTAGAATCATTGGAGTTAAGCTAATAGTTGTATCTAATAGTTAAATTAGTAGTTATCCAATATAACCATGATTAGAGTTGAAGTTAAGCTCATAGTTGTATCTAATTATTAATTTAAAAATTAAAATATCAACAATTGTAATTCAAGTAAAATTGATGATTGGAGTTGAAGTTAAGCTAAGAGTTGTATCATCAAAGGACTTAATCTCATAATTGTATCTAATAATCGAATAGTTTAAGTTTAAGTTTATTTTTTTCCAAATATCATGAATTGTACTTATCAGATGTTAACTAAGTTGTTTTTTTATATTTTTTGAAATTATTAATTATGAATTTTAGATGACGTCCATAGAATCAATCTCGACAGTACACTTGTCTCATTCTCATTCGTAGATGAAAAAACATAGATGGTAGTCCACCCGAAAATTCTAAGATATATACGCATATCAGCGTAACTATCAGCGTAAATATGTGATAAATGAAAACTTTAAACTGACACACAAAGAATTGGATTTTTATTAAATTTTGCCTTGGGTTTTGAAGAACACTTTCATTGAATGACATTCATGTGTTTTATTTATTAGATCATGGCCTTGTTTAAGGCTCAAATCATTGCTTGGGAAATAAGAACCTTTCTCAATATGTTAAATCTAAGAATCAAGATATTTCCCCCCACTACTTAATGAAAGATTCCATCCAAAAGGCCTATCTCATAAAGGGACTCTTTGATGGCCATTTTTCTTGTTATGTGCTTCAAAGTTCAAAGTGAAAGACTTTGGATTTTTTCCTCAAAGCATGCGTTGGGTACTTAGAATAACCTTTCTTATCATACTAAACCATGTAATTACATAGTTATCTCATAACGTTTCTATCATATCAAACCATGTTATTACATGGTTATCTCATTGTTAAGCCTAACAATGGTTTTATCTGAAAGTACTTGTCTTGTGGTTCTATTTCAACTTCCATGGCCCATGTCCCTTAAATATAGATACTTAAATATGAAAGCACCTGTAATTTGTCCTTAGAAGCATTCTTTTGTTAAGGATACCATTACATAGCATGCTAGATCCTAAAATTCATCCTTTGTTGCACTCTTTGATCGAAAGATTGCATTTGAAGGGCATGCATCATGTTTGTTGGGCACCGTTTTTGACCCCTTTTTGCCTCTTAGATATCTTTCATTTCCTTCATAAAACATCCATATTGAGTAGAAAGCTTTAAAGATCATCCATAAACCTTGGTTAAAGAGGTATAATGTCATTGCTTGCTAATAAATTGAGTTTTTAGACTTTTTAAGCAATTTAACTAGAATTTTTACTTAGACTACGGGATGTACTAACTTCCCGTATTAACTCCAAGATTGAGCATTTACAGGACAACTAGGAGGGAAATGGAAGATAGAGAATGGATCCTTGATGTCCACAGATGGATGAACATTCAACAGTTAGGTGATGTGGCCTGTACAGATGTCGAGTCAACTTCAGTCAAGGGCGGCCACCTGTTCTACATCCAGCATAAAAGAAGGAACAACTCTGATTTTGTGGAGTCTCACAATTTTGATAAGGATCTCATTAGCTATTCTCATTAATTAGATTGCAGAATTGTAGCATTTCTAGTTGTGTTTCAAATTTGTATAAATCCCTCACAAGACAATGAAGAAGGATCACGATTTTGAAGAGGAATGCACTTGTGCTTATGAATTGTGTGGTTTCTTTGCTGTGTAAACAATTTATGGTGAATGCATATCAAGTTTTAGTACTGTAAATCTTTTACTGTGTGTGGAGCAAGGCTTTGGAGGGCCCCCATCGTTGAGTTCTCACACTTTTACATTGCCGGTGTAGCAATTTGATGATTGCAGCGATTTCCTGTTGATGCAAGTTAATTAAATCGTGCTGTTGGTATGTGTTAAACCCTATAATTTCTAGTTTATCATTGCAGGATAAATTTAATTAAGTTTCTGATCGATTTCACTACTGCTCTGTTCTTTCATTTCATGGTTTAAATTACAATTTCTATCGTGCTATATATCACTGGCAATATTGATAAACACAGTTCTTTACTGGTTAAATGCTGAGGATATCAATGGTTCAGACCACGACCTCTGTGTATTATTCAATGCTGTTTATTCGATAGTGAAATGGTAAAAGACATTTACAAATTATGAACACTGTCTTGTAAGAGAAATTAATTGGTATTTGTTCATTCAGCGCTGGTAGAACCTTGTAGTCTGTAGCCTAGGTTTAGATTTGTTATTTAAAAATTATTTTTTTCAATCTCAGTCCTTTTTGCTTTCCTAAATCAAATACTGTGTGCTTAAAAAGAAACAATGAAATCAGCCTTATAAGAGGATTTTGTGTCTGTAAGTTGCAGTATTCTTTTCATCTGTTAGTAGATTTAATTCACAGTTAGCTAAATTCCAGATAAGTTTAGCCTCTAAGTCCTAAAACCTGGATGTGTCTCGAAGTTTACTGACCCAGATTGATTTAAATATAAGTTCTGATTCACAACTGTAGATCAGAGCCCAACATTTTGGCACTGTTGCCGGGGAGGCACTGTAGAAGCAGACTTAGGAACCTTAGATTTCTGATAAAAACAAAAATTTCAAACAAAAAAACAGAATAGGTTTTACTTTTATGTCCAGATTAAGAAACGAGAAAGGAAGATTTCATAAAAACCCCCCAAAAACAGAACTAACAGGAGGTTCTCTTCCAAAAGGTTTTATCTCAACAGTTGGTAGTTCCAAAATGTCTGAGGAAGAAACGTCAAAAGGCCCAACAGCTGAACAGAGAAGGGAGTATGAGAGGATGCTAGAAATAGAAAACAAACGAAGACAAGAGAGAAGAGAACAAGAGAGGAGACATGAAAGAGAAGAAGAAAGAGGACATGAGAGAGAGGAGAAGAGAGAAGAAGATCAGGAACCCACCTTCAAATTTCCTATTTTGGACACTAGCATTATCCTAGGAGAAGATGTAAAAATGAAGAACATTCCACCCTCTGTTTTACCAAACTTTTATGGCCTGACCTCTGAAGATCCTGACTCTTTCCTATTCGAATTTGACATCTTGTGTCGAACATATGGGTATACTGATGACACCCATAAGCTCCGCCTTTTCCCTGCTACCCTTAAGGCAGCTTCCTTGAAGTGGTTTATGGGTCTAGGAGAACATTCTATTACTAGCTGGGATGAAATGAGGAAGATCTTTCTTCGGAAATATCAGGCCTATTGCAGATCAAAGGATCTCAAAGATGACATCTTTGGAATGACTCAACGGGAAGATGAGATTTTGGAGGAATATTTGGAAAGGTTCTCATACAATTTACAAAAATCTAAATACAATTCTTTAACACCAGAAATGATTAGAACAATATTTCTGAAAGGGATAAGAGAAGAATATTTAGATATTTTAAATGTTATGGGCAAAGGTGACATTTCTTACCTTCCATTTGATGAGATACAAGACTTATGCCAGAAATATTCGAGAGGGAAGGCTAGGACTGGAAAAAGAGACATCATTACCAAAGTAAATAAGTCTGCAAACAGTGGTATTTCTAGGGCTGAGCTTGGAAATCTGCTAGAAGATTTCAAGACTGATTTATTGAGTACATTGGGCACACAGGTTGAAGTAGAAAAAACCAAGAAAAGACAAGAACAACAGGACCAGCAAGATCAAGCCTTATCTATCTTTTGTCCTAAGTGTAGAAAGAAGCACCCACTCAAAGAATGTCCTTTAAATGCTGTTGAAATTTGTGGTTTATGTACTTCTAATCATAAAACTGATGACTGCCCTAGATTGAAAGAGTTGCAGGCGGCTCAAATGGAGGAGAATCAAAGCATGGAGTCTCTTTACTTCATGAGACAACGA
>LPNX010446907.1:4964-47647 GCA_001517045.1 Pseudotsuga menziesii | reverse complement strand
ATGGCACTTCCCTACTCAGTTCTTCCACTACAAAATATTACTTTAAGATCTGGGAAAACCTTGCAAAAAGAATCTCCTGTTATTTTAGAAGAACAAACAAAAAATGAGAAAAATTCAAAAAAATTAAATACAGAAAAATCTCAATCAGAAAATCAGAGTCAAAAAGGAAAAACTTTAGTATCATATGAACCACCTTTCCCAGAAAGGTTGGTTAAAGAAAAACCTTCAATTTCCTTACCTAACTTTGATGTTTTGAATGAGTTAAAAGATGCATATGTCAAAATTCCTTTACTGCAGGCTATAAAGGATATTCCAATTTTCACTAAAGCAGTAAAAGAATTATGTCTTAATAAAAGGAAGAAGGATCCATCCAAAATTCATGTGGTAGGAAATCTAGCAGGACTAATGTCTAACACTATTTTCATTGAGAAGTATATGGATCCTGGGATTCCAATGGTTACAATCACTATTAATAATTTTTCAATTCCAAAGACATTGATTGATTTAGGTGCTGCAATTAATGTAATGACACTTGAAATAATGGAATACCTTCACTTGACGAATCTTAGACCAACAACAACAGTCTTGGAATTAGCTAATAGGTCTAAGATCACACCTGAAGGAGTATTAGAGGATATCACTGTTTCTTTAGACTCCTGGGAGTACCCTGTTGATTTCATAGTCCTACAGCCAAAGTCTAATCTAGGAGGTCACCCTTTGATTCTTGGCAGACCATGGCTGGCAACAGCAGATGCCTTCATAGGGTGTAGGTCAGGTAGCATGCTTATCTCACATGGGACAGAAAGAAAACAAATTACACTCTACCCTTCTGCCCAAAGACCTTCTACATCAGATCAGTTGTCCTAGATTAATGAAACTAAAGAACAAGAAGAAGAAGTAATTCAGCCTGTCTTGAGTATCAACCAGTTCTATGACTTTCAGGAGACAAATAATGAAGGTTTGTTAGATTATTTTATTGCTGAACTTGATATTTCTGAAGAATTAAGAGACATACAATATGCTGCAGCAAATCAGGTTTTGGGTTATAATTTTCAGGAAAATTGCACAATACATTCTCTAGCATTGGTACTTCACGATATTCTCAATGTTCATTCAATCACAGATATTCAGAGTAAGACAATTGAAATCAGTCCAGGAAAAAGTTTAAATATAAGTGCACATCTTACTCCATTACAAGAAGAACAATTGATTAATTTACTGAATACACATTCACATGCATTTGCTTGGGAGTACACAGATATGCCCGGTATTCCTCATGAGACACGCACTCACCATATTTACACAGATGATAAGATCAAACCTCTTAGACAACCACAACGCAGAATGAACCCTATATTAAAAGAAATAGTCAAAGAAGAGCTGCAAAAGTTGTTAAAAGTAGGGTTTATCTACCCCATTTCCGACAGCCAATGGGTTTCCCCCTTGGTTGTTGTCCCTAAAAAGAATGGTAAATGGCGTATATGTGTGGATTACAAGGAATTAAATAAAGAAACATTAAAAGACTACTTCCCGTTGCCCTTCATTGATCAGGTGTTGGATACCCTAGCTGGCAAAGAGTACTTTTCATTTTTAGATGGTTTCGGTGGTTATAATCAAATCAGTATTGCAACAGAAGACCAAGACAAAACCACCTTTACATGTCCCTGGGGCACCTATGCCTACAAGGTTTTACCTTTTGGCTTATGTAATGCCCCAGCTACCTTTCAGAGGGCGGTCCTGGCCATCTTTGCTGATTTGATTCATGAGTGTGTTGAGATTTACATGGATGATTTTTCTGTTTATGGAAGTAATTTTGAAGATTCTTTAGCAAACCTAGAGAAAATTCTAAAAAGATGTGTTGACTCAAACCTTTCCCTCAGTAATGAAAAATGTTTTATGATGATGACTGAAGGTATAGTCTTAGGACATCACATTTCTGCATCTGGTATAAAAGTTGATCCTGCTAAAATTCAAATAATTGAAAATTTATCTGAACCAGCAACTCAAACATATGTAAGAAGCTTTTTAGGGTATGCAGGCTATTATCGTAGATTTATTGCAAATTTCAGTAAGATATCTCTGCCATTGTTCAAATTGCTTTCTAAATATGTGAATTTTAATTGGGATACTGATTGTCAATCTACATTTTAGACACTAAAGGAAAAACTCTCGACTGCACCCATTTTAAGAGGACCAAATTGGGCATTACCTTTTCATATTTCTACTGATGGCTATGCTACTGCCATAGGGGCTTCATTAGGCCAGAAAGAACATACTTTGACTTATGCAATCTATTTTATAAGTAAAAATATGACACTTGCAGAGTTAAACTATACAGTCACTGAAAATGAAATGTTGGTTGTAGGTCATGCTATCAATAAGTTTCGTCATTACATAACTGGTTATGAAATTTTTGTCCATACATATCATTCAGCCTTACGGTACTTAATGAACAAGTCTATTACTAATGGTCGAATTACTAGATGGTTATTATTAATGCAAGAATTCAACATCACTGTTCTAGATTGACCTGGACGAGAAAATCAAGTAGCAGACTTCCTGTCTCGTTTACACAATACTGGTGAGATTGTTCCTGTTTCTTATAGTTTTCCTGATGAACACCTGTTTGCAATTTCTGTTATAACTCCATGGTATGCTGACATTGCTAATTACTTATCATCAGGCCAATTACCACCATCTATGACCTCTAAAGAAAAGAAAAAGATTATTAAACAAAGTGTTAGGCATATATGGGTTAATGGTGATCTCTTCTATACAGGATATGATCTAATTATAAGACGATGTGTACGACAGGATGAAATCTTAGATATTTTAAAAGCATGTCATGACGAACCGTGTGGTGGTCATTTTGCAAATAAAAGGACAGCATAAAAGATACTCAATCTGGGATATTATTGGCCTACTATCTTCAAGGATGCTAAGAGGTATGTTAGAAGTTGTGATACTTGCCAACGGATGGGACGGCTAGTCCACTCTGATGAAATGCCACTCCATCCCCAAATCCTCATTGAACCATTTGAAAAGTGGGCCCTTGACTTCATTGGTCCAATTAATCCACCATCGCAAGGAAAGAAGTACATTCTGGTCTGTACGGATTATGTTACTAAGTGGGTAGAGGCCAAGCCTTTATCGAGAGCCACGGAGCAAACTGTGGTAAACTTTCTCTTTGAGGAGATATTTGTTAGATTTGGGGTGCCTAGGGAAATTGTCACTGATCAAGGTGCCCAATTTACTTCCAAATTAGTGCAAGAGATAGCAGAAAAATACAAGATCAAGTACAGAAAGTCCACCCCTTACCATCCACAAGCCAATGGCCAAGTGGAATCTACCAACAAAACCCTAGAAGGCATCATTACCAAAACTGTTCAGATGCATAGGAAGGATTGGTCAGCAAAGTTTACTGAAGCTTTATGGGCATATCGGATCACTTGGAAAAACAGTACTGGTTTTTCTCCTTACCAGCTTTTCTACGGTAAGCAAGTCCTCCTCCCTATAGAGTTTCAAATTCATACATTCAAGTTGGCAGCAGATTTGGGCATGGATCTTTCTAAGGCTCAGAAAGAAAGATTACTTCAGTTGAACCAGCTAGATGAGATCAGACAGGCTTCCCTAGAACACAATATTCTGATCCAACAGCAGCGAGCTCAATGGCATGACAAATTTATCAAAAAGAAGCAATTTCATGTTGGTGACTGGGCATTACTTTTTGACTCAAAATTTAAAGATTTCAAAGACAAATTCACTACTCATTGGCTTGGTCCATATGATATTGTTGATGTCTATGACAATGGGTCATTCAAACTTCAAACCATAGATGCTGAAGCATGTCAATTTGTGGTCAATGGCCACCGGCTCAAGCTGTACAATAAACCTATCAATAGGGCAGATTTTATACAACAACTCTCACAGCAAAAGGAAATGCAAGTGATGGATAAACACATCAGTGTTTTTCCTTCACCTACTCCTTAGCTGCTCTGATACAGCTAGCAAATAAAACAAAAAGACCAAAAGAAAACAAAAATTGAAAAAATAAAAATAAAAAAAAAATAAAAACAAGAAAAAAAAGGAAGTTTAGTTGTGAAAACCAGTTCGCTGGCACAATATAAACTTGAATTTTCTATGGAAAACCAGGCTTGCCTGGCCATTGCAAATTCACATAAAAATCTTTTTCCAATTTCCTGTTTTGTTTTACAAATAATGAAGATCTTGTTTGACTTGAGGACAAGTCAAAAGTTAGGCCTATGAGGGGGATAAACATGTTCATGCTTCTTTAGAACCCTCCAAGTCTTTTTCATGTGCAGAGGATTGTGATTTTTCATCAGCAGAAGGGACCTGATTACCAGACCTGATTACCAGCAATACAAGAGATTTTAAAGGCAGAGGGCCCGGATTTTTATTAAGGCAAAAGAGATCTATAAGACACCTGACTTTCAGTGAAGCTAAAGGAATTGGAGATAGCAGCAGACAGAAGACATCAGAAGGACAATCAGAATACAAATCAACTTCAAACAGACAGCAAGCTCATTATACAGGAACATCAAGCAAGTCTGTAAGAATTTATGGTTTTATGTTTAAAAAGTTCGGAACTCTTTTTGTTCTTAAGTGATGACATTTTACCAATTATTGCAAGCTGACTACCTATTATTGCCATTATTCTGATAAGTCTCTGCCAATACCATACTTGCCTTCCATTAGTCTCTGTCACCACTTCATTTTTATCATCTCTGCCAACACTTCATTTTCCACCTTAGGGGTCAAGATGGTTGTCAGGATCAAACCCAAGGGAAATTTTAAATGGCCAACATCTATATTGGACTCTACAGGATATATACTACATTTTACAGGACATACATTGCATTCTACAGGATGCATATTGCATACTACAGGCAGAGTTTCAATTGGGTTGAAGAATAAACAAGGTCTCTTTCTCAGCAAAAGTGAAACATTGATATAAAAGAATTTCAAAAGTCTCCTTTGTATATGTATATAGTACATCATGCATTGGTTAATTTGAGGAAGAAAATAGGGCAAATATACATCTTCAGCACAGTTTTTATGAAAGAAAAAGGTTTATTTTTAAAGAGAAAAAGAAAGCTTCTTTTATACATCCTGTTTATTAAACATTGACAGCCTGTTTATTAAACATTGGGTATATGACAAACTGGAGTATATATTGCCAATTTATGTATTAAACATTGGGCATATAAAGAGATTGATATGTTTATCGAAACCTTACTTCTATTTTCTGTCCTAAGTAAAATATCAAATGGGAATGCCATATCATGAAATGATGGAAAGAAACTGTGGAATGATGCCCACGACAGCATATAAATGAAATCGATTTCTGCATTATATACCACGACTTGGTCATTCTCTTAGAGGGCGAGTCCAATTTTTGCTCTACAAAATCGATTGTTGTATGAAGGTAATTGACAGAAATAAAGAGGCCGTGAGCTACAGGAAGTTTGAATATAGCATTTGCTGAAGACAATTGACAGTGGGAAGAGGCCGTAGTTACAGAGACACCATTTGCTGAAGATAATCAACAAGAAGAAAGGCCATGAGCTACAGGAAATATGAAGATATTATTTGCAGAGAAGATTGTGTAGAAGAGACAGTCAGCAAAGAGGACGCTGTGAATACTCCAAACTCTATCCAAATTGTGCAAGAGGAAGTAAAAGCAGTGACATTAGAAAAGAGGTAATATTTAAAACCCTTTCCTTGTTGAATACTCTACCCAAACCAAAATAAATTTCACCAATTACAGAGTATTGTTGAGGAAATAGAATTACAAAGGCAGAGTTAGAGGTCGAAGGGTTCTTGTTTTCAACTTAAAATTTAAAATGTCAGCTAGAGTGCAACCAGCAACATTTAATTCCAATGATATTCATGAAAGTTTCCTTGAGATTTTTGCAAATAAACAGTGGATCAATTTCTTTGAAAAATTTAATGGGCACAATGAGCAGGCTAGCTTAGCTTTTGCTGAGACCTTCGATGGAGAAAGAGTTAGGGTAGGGAATTTGCAATTTAGACTGTCAGAAGACATCCTAGCTCAAGTCACTGGTCTGCCACAGCAGGGGGAAAGGTTCTTCAAAACTAAACAATTTAAAGAGAAGGTATGGATGCCATTTTTATGCAGGTCTAGGGCAGGATCAGTCAATTGGAAAAAAGGGATACCAAGAAGTTGGCTAGTTCATCCATGGGATGAGATAGTTTACATCATTCAGAAATTTGTTACTTGTGAAGGCAGATTTAGCATTGTTTACCTTTATCACATCAAGCTTCTACAACATCTAAAGGGTGAATGTGAAATCAATATGCCTTACTTCCTGCTTTAGAGTCTAACTAAGATGGCTAAGGCTGTCCAAAGGTGTCCAAAAGACAAGGTAACAAGTCTTTTCCACTGTGGTCTTATTAAAATCATTATCCAGCATGAATTACAAAGACAGAATTTGACATGGTCAGGGTTTCTAGTTCATAATCAATTTGAAGAGCAGGAAGAGTTACTTGAAGAAGGCTCAAAGGAAGATGAATTGCTGATGCTGACATACCCTGAGGCAACAAGCTCAAAACCGCCAAAGGGGAAGAAGAAAAAGAAGGAAGTATTGCTGATTATTGATGATGAGGATAGCTCTGAGGCAGCAAGTTCAAAATAGCCTCAGAGAAGGATACAAACTAGAAGTGTGAAGAAGAAAGAAAAACAGTATCACAAACAAGATCAACTCTTCACCACCTATCAGAGAAAGTCAAGAAAATACAAGCAAGCTCAAAGTCAATCAGTAGTAGAAGATGAGGAACATATACAGACTTTGGAGAGTCCAGGAGAAGATCCAGCAGTTGAAAAAGGACAAGATATCCTAGATCCTGATGAGGTAATCAGGAAAACAAAGAAGATCAACCTCTTCCTAGACCAGCAAGAAAAAGAAAAAGGGAAGCAGTTAAAACAGGAATTACCCAAAGGTTCAAGTTCTCTCTTCTCAGAAGAGTAGGCTATGGAAGAGGAAAAAGAGCATTCAGCACAAGAGCATGGAGAATTGGGTATGGATGCAAATTCTGAGCAGCTTCCAATAAAGATGAAGAAAAAGAAAGCTTCCAAAAGCAGTAAGGAGATCAAGAAATTGAAACTTGAGCTAAAGGAACTTGAACAAAAAAATGAGAAGTTAAAGGAAGTTAATTGGAAGCTAAAGGTTCAAAGAACACGCATCACTAAACAAGCCTATAGATGGTACAAGCAAAGGAAGGTTTACAAGGCTAAGTATGAAAGGTTGAAGATCCTCTATGCATCTTGGGCATCAACAGATGCATCATCACAGACAGAATACTAAAGGCAGAATAAACAGCAGTAAAATTTTGGTTTTTTGCATGAGGACATGTAGCAGTTTCCTCTTGGGGGAGATGTTGGGCACCGTTTTTGACCCCTTTTTTCCTCTTAGATATCTTTCATTTCCTTCATAAAACATCCATATTGAGTAGAAAGCTTTAAAGATCATCCATAAACCTTGGTTAAAGAGGTATAATGTCATTGCTTGCTAATAAATTGAGTTTTTAGACTTTTTAAGCATTTTAACTAGAATTTTTACTTAGACTACGGGATGTACTAACTTCCCGTATTAACTCCAAGATTGAGCATTTGCAGGACAGCTAGGAGGGAAATGGAAGATAGAGAATGGATCCTTGATTTCCAAAGATGGATGAACATTCAACAGTTAGGTGATGTGGCCTGTACAGATGTCGAGTCAACTTCAGTCAAGGGCGGCCACCTGTTCTACATCCAGCACAAAAGAAGGAACAGCTCTGATTTTGTGGAGTCTCATGATTTTGATAAGGATCTCGTTATCTATTCTCATTAATTAGATTGCAGAATTGTAGCATTTCTAGTTGTGTTTCGAATTTGTATAAATCCCTCACAAGACAATGAAGAAGGATCGCGATTTTGAAGAGGAATGCACTTGTGCTTCTGAACTGCGTGGTTTCTTTGCTGTGTAAACAATTTATGGTGAATGCATATCAAGTTTTAGTACTGTAAATCTTTTACTGTGTGTGGAGCAAGGATTTGGAGGGGCCCCATCATTGAGTTCTCACACTTTTACATTGCCGGTGTAGCGATTTGATGATTGTAGCGATTTCCTATTGATGCAAGTTAATTAAATCGTGCTGTTGGTATGTGTTAAACCCTATAATTTCTAGTTTATCATTGCAGGATAAATTTAATTAAGTTTCTAATCGATTTCACTACTGCTCTGTTCTTTCATTTCATGGTTTAAATAACAATTTCTATCGTGTTGTATATCACTGGCAATACTGATAAACGCTGTTCTTTACTGGTTAAATGTTGAGGATATCAATGGTTTAGACCACGACCTCTGTGTATTATTCAATGCTGTTTATTCGATAGTGAAATGGTAAAAGACATTTACAAATTATGAACACTGTCTTGTAAGAGAAATTAATTGGTATTTGTTCATTCAGCACTGGTAGAACCTTGTAGTCTGTAGCCTAGGTTTAGATTTGTTATTTAAAAATTGTTTTTTTCAATCTCAGTCCTTTTTGCTTTCCTAAATCAAATACTGTGTGCTTAAAAAGAAACAATGAAATCACCCTTGTAAGAGGATTTTGTGTCTGTAAGTTGCAGTATTCTTTTCATCTGTCAGTAGATTTAATTCACAGTTAGCTAAATTCCAGATAAGTTTAGCCTCTAAGTCCTAAAACCTGGATGTGTCTCGAATTTTACTAACCCGGATTGATTTAAATATAAGTTCTGATTCACAACTGTAGATCAGAGCCCAACAATGTTCTAAAATCAACTTTATACATATTTTTCCTTTGAGTTGGGTGACTCAATGCATAAACGACTATATTTGTGGTCTCTAATAATATATTGTGCAAGGAGACCCTTCCCATGTGTGTTAAACCATAAAATTAGTCCTTTCACCCATTATTGGACCAAATGTACTAATTCAAGTGAACATCTCATTCTTTAGGGTTACCTAAATGCACCATGCTCTTATAGGTAAGTCCTTTAGAGAACAAGCCCCTAGATTTCCACTTTTAAGATTATTTTGGACAAGATACCCTTCTTGACTACACTAAGCCTTAAAATTCATCCCATATACAACTATTAGACCAAAATTTCCATACGGAAGGAATTCTCAAGGTCTTTGGTCATATTCATATCCCATTTTCCTTAGAGGCCAGACGTTGAAGGTACAAATCCTTGGATTTTTACCTTGGGTGAGGATACCAATTAGTACTATCCTGCTCGTAGATTAATAGTTCCATATCCCACTCATAGATTAATAGTTCCATCCATAGGTATTTTCTCATGGTCCTAAGTCGATTGGACATTTCTTGTATACCTTAGAAGCAAGCACTTAATGGAAAAATCACCTACATTTTAGTCTTGAAGCATGATTTGATCAAGTATATCCATACATATTGTTATATCCTAGCCCTTTTCCCACTATAGATTAATAATTCAATATAGACGGTCTAATTCATGGTCGAGGGCCACATTCATCCACAAATTTTTAGAGACGAGCACCATTGAGGCCTAATTTTACCCAATTATTGTGTAGAGTTATGTTAAATACAATAGGAATCCACATGATATTTCAAGCCCCAAAAAGTTGCATACGTTTAGTCTGATTAATAATAACATAAATCTCATAAACCTTTTGCATATTTTTCTATTAAGGAAAATACCCTATTTGCACAAGTGCATTACTGATAAGTCTTGAGGTGACACAACTAAAGTTTATGTCATCTTTATTATATTCACGTTCTTATTATTTCATCCACCTTGTTTAATATTGTAGTCATGGTTAGTTAGAGTAGTGCCCAAAATTAAATAAATTTTATAATGTACGAGGATTTAGTCACCTTTAATAAGTGGTTGAATTGTTCCATATTTAATCTATAAATAAAACACAAATGCAATAGTATGTTTTACCTACCTTTTTGTGTTTCTTCTTATGAATGATTAAAATTGTGTTCATTTTTCTACCTATGATATGGTTAGAATGCATCAAATCATATCATACTATTAAATTATAGGAGACAATTTTTTCTTTCTAGTCTTTTTCATAATGTAGATCATTTGCTTTGAATCTGCACCTTTTTCAAGTCCTTCTCCTCAACAAGTAAAATCATTACAGAATCTTCTTAGTTATTCAAGCTTGATCTACACCTACTTTTGAGTCATATTCCTCGATATATCGTTGCAATATTCAATTTGTAATGCACACCTAAATTATGCCTCGAGGCCTGATTTGTGGTAGGTCAACTGATTTCTATAGCTACAAACGTTTTAGTTCCCAATGCTTAAATTTCCATCCTAGTGACTCTCTTTTGGAAACTGAAACAATATTTTCTTCTTATCATCATTTTTAGTTCTCGATGCTTCAATATCCCACTGCTAGATTGTTGATGTATTTCTAACTTCGGAATGTATTCATCTGTGTATCTTATGTATTGTAACCCGATGTTTATTCCGAGATGTATCTATAATGTAATTGAGTCATATTGTCATGCCCCAATGTTCCGATCGAGAGGATCAATTATGTAAACAAGTCATGTCAAGTCATAGTGAGTAACCCTCTGATTGTCTAAGGGTTAAATTCCCCGCAATTCCGGGGCACTAGGGTTATTAGACTCTCCTAGTAAAGGTCAGCCCTGGTAGGGTTTTAGTCATGTTGGGATTAATATAAATAGAGAACTGGAGTCTCTATTTAACACTCAAGTGTAGCACATAGTTGAGGAAGGAGAAGACACTGGGGCTAGTCAAGAAGAAGATTACTGCTATTGGGAGATCACTTACTGTTTTGGTGTTGATTCTATCTCTAAGGAAGTTGCGGGGTTTTCTCCTTTATGGTTTCCCCGAGGAAAAACACTGTGTTCATTGTCTCTTGTGCTTGATTGATGTACTTGTTATTCTCTCAGTTAAAGATCCTAATAATGCTAGCTTAATGTTGAAAAACTAACATGGTATCAGAGCTAACTTGAGAAGAAGACACTGTGCAGCTGCGGGAAATAGGGTTTCCTAGTTTTTGGATCTTCCTCCACATATTTTCAGCAAACTTAAGGTGGAATAACTCTCCTCCTTAGGGCGCATCTTTCTGTCGAAGCAGGATCCAATTATGAGGTTTTTCAGTTTTGGACCTGTCACTGCTACCGAAAATTAGGGCTTTTCACAAAAGAGGAATTTTTTAGTGAGCCCAAGCCTAGATTGATCTCCTCCCCAAAATCAAAGTTAGGGACAAATTTCAAGGCATTTGGGTGAACAGAACTCCAGAAAAGAAAAACCCTAATTTGCTCCTAAACCAGCTCTGCAAGATTTCAGCTCAAGTTTCAGATACGACATCTTGAACCTGGTAATATCTAAAATCTTTTGTATTTCCATTTGAGGTTCTCAGTTAAGATGTCTCATCATACCAATCTTGATGAAAATCTTGAGGGAACGGATAACTTTCGAGCCTGGAAGTATAGGATCTCCCTGGTCCTGGAAGAGAATGAATTAGACTCCTACATCCATGAGGAGGTTCCAGTTCCAGAGGGAGATGACGCAAAGGCCTTACATAAGAAGAAGGTGGTTATGGAAAAGAGGATCATTGTTGGTTCTATCAAGGATCACCTTATCCCACAGGTATCATCTCTCAAGACACCTAAAGCTATGTTTGATGCCCTAACCAAATTGTTCGAAGGGAAGAACATAAACTTGAAGATGACTCTGAGGGATCAACTAAAGAATATGAAGATTCAGAATGTAGAGACTATCCAGTCTTACTTCACAAGGTTTTCTCAGATCAAGGAACAATTAGAAGCTATTGATGAAGAAGTGGAAAATGCAGAGATTGTGATGACTACTTTGAATGGCCTTCCTAGGTCATGCGATTCTTTCATCCAAGGAATCTGTGCTAGAAAGAAGTTAGTCAAGTTCAGCAGACTATGGGAAGAATGCTCTCAAGAAGAAGCTCAGATAGCAGCCTAAGAAGAGAAGATGGGAAGTGAAGATCAAGCCCTCACAGTTCACTCCAAGAAGGGAAGAAGAAATCCTCATTACTCCAAAGGTAAGAAATCTCATTCTAACAATAGAAAGGACCTATCTAGATTGTAAAATACAGTCCTAAGAGAAATAATCACTCTCATAAGAAGAAGGGGAACAAAAGAAGACATCATGCTCATGCTGCAAAGGATGATGAACCATCCAGGAAGAGATCCAGATATGAAAGTGAAGATTCTTCAAGCAAGGATGAAGATGTTTTGATTTCTGCTCTCATAGGTAACATTACTCATGCAAGTGATGATTCGCTTATAGACAGTGGGGCTTCCAAACATATGACTGGATTCAAGGAATCCTTTGTAAGACTATCAAAAAATGAATCACCTCACAAGGTGAAGCTAGGAGATGACAACCAATATCCAATAAAAGGTAGTGGGGAATCTTCATATAAATTAGACTCTAGTAAGTCTCTAACAATGAACAAAGTATTGTTTTTACCAGGACTCAAGAAGAACCTTCTCTCCATATCAGCATTGGATGCAAAAGGAATGTGGGTTGCATTCATAGATGGTCAAGTCATTATGTGGCCTAGAGGAAAGACTATCGATGATGCGGTAGTAATTGGAGAACAAGAAGGAGGATTGTACAATTTGAAGGGCCATCCAGAACAAGCAATGGTCCATGATACAGTAGAGCCAAGTGAACTTTGGCATAGAAGGCTTGCACATGTGCATTACAAAGCACTACCTATTGCAAGCAAAGTTGTCAAAGGTCTTCCATAAATCCAAGCAAAACATGATGGGGTCTGCAAAGGATGTGTGAAGGGAAAGAACACAAAGAAGACATTTCCAAGTAGCAAAAGCAAAGAAAAAGGAATCTTGGAAATCATCCACTCCGATGTATGTGGTCCTATGTCATCAAGCTCACTAAGAGGGTATGCATATTATGTTTCTTTTATTGATGATTTTTCTAGGAAGACATGGGTTTACTTCATGAAGAACAAAGACGAAGTATTCAGCAAATTCAAGGAATTCAAAGCCTTGATCGAGAACCATACTGAAAAGAATATCAAGACTTTTCGATCAAACAATGGCGGAGAATTCACTTCAAATGAATTCAAGAGGCTATGCAAAGACTCGAGGATTAAGAGGGAGTTGTCCACTCCTTATAATCCACAACAGAATGGGGTTGCAGAAAGGAAGAATATAACTATCATGGAAGTTGCAAAAGCAATGCTTCATGATCAAGACCTTCCTATGCATCTTTGGGCGGAAGCTACCAGAACAACGATGTATGTACAGAACCGTACTCCACATAGAGTACTTGAGAATAAGACTCCTGAAGAAGTCTTCTCTGGAAAGAGACCAGAATTCAGCCATCTCAGAATATTCAGCTTTCCTATGTACATACACATCCCAAAGGAGAAAAGGACAAAATTAGATCCTTCAGGAAAGAAGGGTATATTCATGGGATACTCTGAAAGCTCGAAGGCTTACAGAATCTATTTCCCAAGATACAAGAAGATTGACATCAGCAGGGATGTGACATTTGATGAAGACATAGCTTACAACAAATCCAGAAAGACACCTACTGAAGAACCTGAAGAAGCAGAAGGAGAAGCACCCAGAATTCATAATACAACCATGAATGAAGAAGCTCAAGAAGAAGATCAAGAATTTGAAGAACCACAAAGACCTGTAGATCCACCTCTGGAGAAGAATCCTCATAAGAGGAAACTTGCTTAGGTACAAGAACTTATCCAAGGTGTGGAAAGATATGGGGCTCCAGAAGAGAATCACAGAGAAATAAAGAGGACCAGATCCTACTCCAAGTATGTAGCTTTACTATGTGATTTCATTGATAAAGAACCTTCTAGTTATGAAGAACAGGTAGAACGGAAAGAATGGAAGGATGTTATGATCGAAGAATACCAATCGATCATGAAGAATGATGTTTGGGATGTTGTCCCAAGACCAGAAGGGAAGTCAGTTGTAACTTCCAAATGGATCTACAAGATCAAGCATGCTGCAGATGGTAGCATTTAAAAGTATAAAGCAAGATTTGTGGCTCGAGGTTTCTCTTAGAAAGAAGGAATAGACTATGAAGAAACCTTTACACCTATAGCCAAATACACTTCAATCAGATCAATACTTGCTCTGGCTACAGTGATGAAATGGAAGATACACCATATGGATGTCAAGACTACTTTCTTGAATGGTGTAGTGGAAGAGGAAGTGTATGTAGAACAACCACTTGGTTTTGAGACACATGATATAGAGTCTCATGTATGCAGATTGAAGAAAGCCCTGTATGGTTTGAAACAGGCACCTAGGACCTGGTACGGCAGAATTGATAGCTTTCTATCCAGTTTGGGCTTTACCAAGAGTAAAGCAGATTCCAACCTTTACTACAAGGTTGAAGATGGCAACCCAGTAATTATTCTACTATATGTAGATGATCTATTTGTGATAGGTACATATGGGTTGATTGTTGATACGAAGAGAAAGCTTGCTGCTGAGTTCGAGATGAAGGACTTGGGTATGATGCATTACTTTCTAGGTATGGAAGTATGGCAGAGTACGGATGGAATCTTCCTTGGACAAGGGAAGTATGCAGTAGAGATCCTGAAAAGGTTTGGGATGATGGACTGCAAGACTATGGCCACACCTATGGAATCAAACCTGAAGCTATTGAGTGATGCTTCATCAGAGCCGGTTGATGCTACAATGTATCATCAGATGATTGGTTCCTTGATGTATCTGACGAACATGAGACCAAAAATTTGCTCTGCTGTGAACACCTTGAGCCATTTCTTGACAGATCCAAGAAATGTTCACTTGATTGCTGCAAAGCATATTCTGAGATACCTGAAGGGTACAGTTTATTATGGATTCAAGTATGATGTGAATAAAAAGATTAACCTAGAGGTTTATGTTGATTCAGATTGGGCAGGAAATGCCATCAATAGGAAGAGCACTTCAGGATGTTGCTTCAGTATGGGATCAGGTGTGATCTCTTGGTTTAGTAGGAAGCAATCCTATGTGGCATTGAGTATAGTAGAAGCAGAGTATGTCATAGCTTGTTCAGCTAGTTGTGAGGCAGTATGGCTGTGGAAGCTACTGTCTTATTTATTTGATCTCCAGTTGGATGTTACTTGTATACATTGTGACAACCAAAGTTGCGTGAAGTTGTAAGAGAATCTAGTGTTCCATGACAAGTCGAAGCATATCGAGATCAAGTACCACTATATTAGGGATATGGTGCAGAAGGGAGCAGTGAAGCTTCAGTATGTTGCGACAAAGGAACAGATAGTTGATGTATTGACGAAGCCATTGGCTAGAGTGAAGTTTGAGTACTTCAGGGAGAAGCTTGGTGTTCTCCATATCGAGGTTTCCTCGAAGGGAAAGTGATGAGTCCCATAGCTATTCTGACATGGTGAGAGGATTGGTTCCTTCCATGGTTAGATGTAAGGGCTGATCCATTATGTCATGGTGAGAGGATTGGTTCCTTCCATGACATATATGAGTGCTGAGATCCATAGCCATTCTGACGAGTGGGTCAGATGTAAGGGCTGAGCCATTCTGTCATGGTGAGAGGATTGGTTCCTTCCATGATAGATATGAGTGTTAAGCCATTCTGATATGACTGTAGGATTGGTTCCTACATGATCAGATATAAGAGCTATTGCCATTCTTGGAATGGAGCTGCCTGGTGAGGTACCAGGGAAACTCAGTTTATGACTGAGGGCCATTCTGATATGACTGTGAGATTTGTTCTCACATGATCAGATATGAGTGTATGGCCATTCTGATGTGACAGAGGGATGTGTTCCCACTTGATCAGATGTAAGGTTTGAATCCATTATGTCATGGCTAAAGGATTAGGTTCCTCCCATGTCAGATATGAGTGCTAAGCCATTCTAACTTAGTGTTAGATATAAGGGCTACCACCATTCTTTGAATGGAGCTACCTGGTGAGGTACCAGGGATCCTCAGTCTAGGACTGAGAGCCTTTCTGATGTGATTGAGGGATGTGTTCCCACATGCTCAGATGTAAGTACAGTGGCCTTTCCACAGATGATAGTAGTTTGGGTTCCTATCATGCTGGTGGTTGTAAGTGTCGATCCTTTTCATAGATGATAGTAGTTTGGGTTCCTATCATGCTGGTGACTATAAGTGTTATTCCTTTTCATAGATGTTAGTAGTTTGAGTTCCTACCATGCTGGTGATTGTAAGTGTTGAGTCTTTCCATAGATGGTAGTAGTTTGAGTTCCTACCATGCTCAGGGTGGATGTGAGTGTTGTGCCTTTCCACCGATGATAGTAGTTTGGGTTCCTATCATGCTGGTGGTTGTAAGTGCTGATCCATTTCACAAATGATAGTAGTTTGAGTTCCTATCATGCTGGTGAATGTGAGTGCTCGACCTTTCTGATATGATTATAGGATTGGTTCCTACATGATCAGATGTGAGTGTTGGGCATGCCTTTCTGATGACAAGGTCAGATGTAAGTGTTGGGTGGGCCATTCTGACTTAGTGTCAGATATAAGCGCTGAAGAAAGAACTACATGGAGGCTAGGACTACAACCAGCGTGAAAAAGGGTTGGCTCTATAGAACTTCCTGTGATGAGAAGAATCATGAGATAGCACCCATGATGATGATGGCCAGTGATGATCCAGATCGAGTGATGATTCGAGATCTAGTTATGATGATCCAACAGTGATGATCCAGATCAAGTGATGATCTAGATCCAGTGATGATGACCAGTGATGATCCAGATCTAGTGATGATGACCAGTGATGATCCAGATCCAGTGATGATGACCAGTGATGATCCAGATTGAGTGATGATCTAGATCCAGTGATGATGTCCCATGATGATCCAGATCGAGAGATGATCCAGATTTGAAGATTGACGATGACTTGAAGATGAAGATGACTTGAAGACTTAGAAGACTTGAGATGCAGATGACAAGATGATCCAGTTGATGCAGAGAAGAAGACCAGTGCTGAAAATTGTGTCGAAAGAATACCTTCCTAGTTAAGAGGGAGTGTTGATGTATTTGTAACTTCGGAATGTATTCATCTATGTATCTTATGTATTGTAACCCGATGTTTATTCTAGGATGTATCTATAATGTAATTGATTCATATTGTCATGCCCCGATGTTCCAAACGGGAGGATCAATTATGTAAACAAGTCATGTCAAGTCATAGTGAGTAACCCTCCGATTGTCTAAGGGTTAAAGTCCCTGCAGTTTCGAGGCACTAGGTTTATTAGATTCTCCTAGTATATTTCGGCCCTGGTAGGGTTTTAGTCATGTCGGGATTAGTATAAATAGAGAACTGGAGTCTCTATTTAACACACAAGTCATCCACACTCAAGTGTAGTGCATACTTGAGGAAGGAGAAGACACTGGGGCTAGTCAAGAAGAAGATTACTGTTGTTGGGAGATCACTTACTATTTTGGGGCTTTTACTATTTTGGTGCTGATTCTATCTCTGAGGAAGTTGCGGGGTTTTCTCCTTTATGGTTTCCCAAGGGAAAACACTGTGTTCATTGTCTCTTGTGCTTGATTGTTGTACTTGTTATTCTCTCAGTTAAAGATCCTAATAATTCTAGCTTAATGTTGAAAAACTAACATAGATGATATGCTCAACTATGGAAAAATAAGAATGAGGCCCTTTCCTTTCCTATTAACCTAGTGTTTAGCATAGTTTGATAGACGTCTAATTACAGGGTTGTGGTTTTTACATGCCTCAAACCCCAACCAGTATTGAGTTTTAGACCCTATAGAATCTTCTTGAAGGTACCCATGTGTAAGTAATGGAATATGACATGGTATCCACTCAATACCATGGTGGTCAACATGATGGGTTAACTTGCAGGAGGTGTAAATTCTAGATACAAACATTGATTTCAAAGTGATTTTCACATCGTTGGAAATATCTTGATGTCTAGAAAAACATCAAGAGTCTAGAATCTAATTTCACAAATATTTAACCCCAAAAATGGTTGGTTAAGGACTAAAATAGGATTCAAAATGTATTGGATCCCAAATCACCAAATTGGGACCTACCCATAAAATAGGCCCTACAAGCCAATGCCTTCATTTTTTCCACACATAAAGTACTAAAATAAATGAAAAATTATATAATAATCCATTTTGAATCACAATATATCAATTTTCACAAAAGGCATGCAAAATCATCATGTAGTCCTCATAGTATATATGTCATTACATAGTACGAAATAGAGAATTATTTTTAGTTGGATATGCTCTTGTGATAATTCTTCTATTCACATGATCCATTATGGAAAAATGACATGACATGGTATTGTTAAAATATTGAGAATATGCATAAACATATGAAAATACATTTTCTAACATGCAAAGCAAGAATCTAGTAGTCTATCCTTCTATCTAGATACACCAAATATACATGGTAAAACCCCAAATGGGGAAACATCCAATTTAAAGTATTGTCTTTTATTCTTCGTAAATATCCAATCTTACAATACATGAAATCCTCACATTAGCATCACATCGCTCTCCATCCGACATATTCACATCGTGTCACAATGATGTTTCACCAACATTACACCACAAACCCAAAAGGATCTCCTTCACCTCTATTATATAGCTAGAGGTATGGAATAGTTATATCTCATAACACATTTGGGATAAATATATTTTCACCTATTATATAAATAATAGTTATAAAATAATTTGTTACATGTTGCATGCGGGGTAACTATATTTTATAATATTAGAATTATTTATGCATTTTAATGATATTTTACCAACAATACCACACAATTCATCATTACATATTCCAACACTCCCCCTTAATAATGACTGGGAGAAAGAATACAAATGGATTAAGGTGGAATCACCTTAACATCCCCCTTTATGAAAACTTCCATAATTCCCCATAAGATGTAAACAAGAACACACTTCACCTCATGGATTGGATGAAGATAAAAAAATCCTTCTCAATAAATTATGAAATTGCACCCGAATTAAGGTATACAATGAAATCTTGCAAAACACCACAATAGTGTATAGAAACCTCAAATGGCCAATACAACAGAAATTATGGCAAGCGGATAGTCATCACAACATTAACCCAAATAATATCTTAAATAAATCTACAATAGAGCTCATCATGAATACAAGAAGATCAATGACCTATACATTGGAAATGTGTCACACAGACAATCTTCACAACCAAGTTGAAAGATGCAATAATTCGGTAGTAGGCATCACTACAAATGTACAAGAAACGTCAGATTTATACATCAAAATTTTTCCAATAGACAGTATTCAATCAAAGAAGTCTACTAAAGAATACATTGCAAATACAAGACCCAAATGATCTATTCATCAAAATTTTTGGCCCACAGATAATCATTATGACTTCTAGTAGAAGATGGTCATTCATTTCATTGCATTATGACTAGAATAAGGTGATGGTATTACATTACATTCCTTATTAATTGCAACTTCAACCATCCTAGATAACAAAAGGTTTCAACCTTTTTGTTGTCAAGGATAAGCTAAAACTAGGAACAATATTAAATAACCAAAGATAATGACAACAATATGCTTAATATTGGAAGGAATGTTGGAACCAAGTTGTCCCACAACTCTTCACAAATACCCCTATGGATAATGTGAAGTAAATAGAGAGCTAATATGCACAAATAACTTCCAAGAGTAAATCATATAATGAACATGATAATTCCATGATGACAAGTAAAATACATGACATGATATATGAGAGATAAATGAACACTAAAATATGAAATTTCTTTTACACAAATAAGGATTAGGAACAACATAAGTATGAGAAAAATATGATCATGTTAGAAGCATCATCATTATTAAAACTGTGAGGGGTTGATCCAATGATACCATGATAGAATAGTATTGAACAAAATATGATCAAATAAAAAATGACATCACTTACAGATATGAATATATAGACATCAATAAAATAATCCTTAAGCAATGGTTCATTTCTTGTGGTCACCATGATAAAATTATAAAGATACATGCCCCTAGAAATGTCAAAACAACTTCCACACAAGAAGGTTAGAAACAAATAAAACAAGGACAAAACAACCTCTACAAAGATGATAAATAAACTAAGAAGTTAAACCCTAATGCAAAAAGAAAAGAATCTAGTGAAAATAATTTCAAGATAATAGTGAATAAACCAAATATTTATCACCAATATTGAATCCTAACAACAACTTTAATAGACAAATATGTGAACCTATAGCAAAAACAAAGAAAAAAGAATCAGATTTGACAAATTTTGGGTCGAAACAAATGCAACCGTGCTTTCTGTACAGAGTGTGAGGGACTTGCACTTTTTCTTAAGAAAAGGTGAATACATGCCTCCTCGTACCAAAAGATGCATTTTTTTCCTTTAACTGGTTGAAGCTAATTAAAATTCAAAAAATGTGAACAAGTTGTCGCCTTGTATGGAAGCATGCAACAAAACAAAACCAGAGACGAAAACAAACTAGATCTATTGTAAAAACAAATATATCCTTGATATAAAGTTAGTATACAATCGATTTTAACCCATATCGACAAAAAAAATCAAGATAAACTTGAAGAAAATTCTAAAAACTAATGGTGAGGGTTAGGGTTTGAAAAATATTCTTGAAATTGTAGAAAATGTCCATATCTAATACATAACTACAATGGTATTGTATGATAAATCTGATAAATATGGAGTTCCCTTGAAGAATTTTTTGCTTGTAAAAAAAATTAACAAAAATCACTAAAGAAGGTAAAGCATAGTAACTAGATATGATACCATGTTAGAATTATAACCATTAGAAGTAGATCCATGATTATTGGGTTTAGAATGTTTATTAAGACTTATATTATGATTATTTTTACTATGTTCCATTAGAGGTTTGTTATTATACAATTGACCACTAGCAATTAATATATATTACTCATTTATCAAACCTTTACAAAAATCTTCAAAATTTGTTTTCATAGTCCTTTTAGACATTTCACTAGCTATATTCCCAGTTTGGATAAACATATCAAAAAATAAAGGTAACTTTTGTTCAACAAGAATAGTAAGAGCATTATCATTTTCTTTTAATCAAACCCACAATTATTTAACCTTTGATTAAAGGAGTTAATTTCAGCAAGAAATGACTCTATTCTATCAAAATATTTAGGGTATAACTCATGGATTTTATTTTCAAGATGGTAACCATAAACATCATCACTTTTATCAAATAAAAAATATAGGACTTTCGATACCTCAATGGGATCATCCCCAACCTCAATGTGTACCTATAATCTATCCAAAAAGGTTTTTCTAATGAGTCATCTTTCTTGATCACATCTATCTTCCCATACTACCAAATATTTTGCATCAATTGGTTTCATTTGATCACCTTTAATTAATACCCATAAGTTCTTACTCCTAAGAGAACAATCATCTTTCTCTTCCAAGAGAGATAGTTAGATCCAACTAATTCAAGAATAGAAACAACTTATGAAGTCATAGTGTGACAAGAGAATGAAATCCATAATTGCCAAAAAAAAAAGAAGAAGAAGAAAAGTGATTAAACTTACAACAATACATTTGCTAACATGCAAAGCAAGAATCTACTTGTCTATCATGTTATCTATACAAGAAACAAATAATCATGTAAGAAATAAGAGATGAGAACAATACAACAATACAACATATATATGTGGTAAAACCCCAAATGGGGAAACATCCACAGGAAGGTATTGTCTTCTATTCTTTAGAAATATACAATATTAGAATGCATGGATGCCTCACATAAGCATCACATCACTCTCCATATTCACACCATGTCACATCGATGTTTTACCTACATAACACCACATATCCAAAAGGTTGGGCCTTCACCTCTATCATATAGCTACAAGTATGGAATATTTAAATCCCATAACTGATGTGGGATAAATAGATTTCCACCTCTCTTATATAAATAATGCTTATAAGAGAATTTATTACATGATGCATGTGGGATAACTCTATTTTATAATATTAGAGTTATTTATTCCTTTTAATGATATTTTACCAACAATATCACATAAGTCATCATTACATATTCAAACATGTATTAGCACTCAAGGCTAGAGATTTCAAACTCAATTACCTCCTCCAGATATTCAATTTTTTCTATCTTGGTGTATCAAGGCTCCCCCTCCAACCATATCTCAAAAATATTTTAGGGAGTGTAGTTCGGTCTCAACGCCTCCACTTCACCTCTTCGTAGTGCACAATGAGCTTACCTACCTCCACTAGATTATGTACTTTTAGCCACAACTATCTATTGGAAATGTTTAGATTTAAAATTGGATCCATATTGAACAAAAAATACCTATTGCATCCTTATAATAATAATGATTACTTTACCACATAATATGAGAATAATTTTAGTCTCTGGTTTTTGAGAAAACACCATATGCACCAATTTAATGGATGTAACAATTTTAAGATGTGTGATTTTATTTCTTTCACAACAATGCCTTTTATGTTAACTCCTTTCTTATATCAACATTTCTTATAGTTGAGTCAATTACAACTAATATCACCAATGCCACGATCTTACATTTTATTCTTATCCCATTATCTCTCCTATTGACCAAATGAAATAAAAACATAGTTCCTCCAATATAGAAGGTGTCAAACATCATGATCTATTACTATCCCTCAAAACTATAATATATATATATATATATATATATAGATAGATATTATTCTTTTAGGTAGAGTTATCCAATAAATCAATAATTACCAAAGAAAAGAATACAAGCAACCTTATTCCCATATTTGTCAACAATAATGTTTTCTATCATTCTTGATATTTTGCACAATCATTCTGTGATTTATTTCCAAGTTTCAACTGATATTTTTTTATTGTCAGTGGCCTATTTTCTTGGGTTTTGACCACCATCAATAATTATCCTATTCTTCCTTAGATTGTTTACTCCCTCAGACCATGGGCCATTATAACCTCAACTCTCACATACTTATTACCACATATTATTCAACCTCATTTTCCATTCTATGTTCCTCCTCACATAGTCATTTCTTATCACTACATTAGTCTCCAGTATGTTCATACTTGTCCCATCATACCTAATCCTTCACCACCTAGTATAGTGAAATCTTGGGAGACAACATCACAACTTAGTCACTGTGTGTTCCCTCTTTAGCTACCTCCACTACTCATTTCCCCTTCCCCGTGCAACTCTTGAAGAGGAATACTATTACATATCATATTCCTCTTTCCTAGTAATAAAATATAATCCCTATAGTTCAATAAGTTTCAAATGTTACCCCTTAAATCACAACACTCTTCATGGGATTCAACATGTTTTCCGTGTACTCATCTAAATGAAATTTCACATATATGGGACTCATGTCTATTTCCTTGTAGTTTTGTTCCATGTGTATATTTTCATACATGCTAGTGTCTTTGTGATTATGATTGTGAATATGCACATGGGGTTATTGAATGTTGGCTAAATCCTAACCAATATCATACAAGATTACATAAAGTAGGAAATAATTGTTCACATCATGTGTGTTTTTTACTCACATAGTTGATAAGATTTGTAAACCCCTAACATGTCTAGAGTTAGTTGTTCCATTCCCACAACTATCCTTCCTATATATATATATATATATTTCATCAGTGGAAGACAACAACATTTAATTGTTAGAACCAACTCACTTAGGCACCACCATGATGTGCAAGTATCAACCTGTTGATTACAAGCACTGACCTCTAAAGACTTATATCTACGCAAGTGCTTATTTGTTGAACTTTAGGCACCAACCTATTATAGAATGGTTTTTCCACACCTTATGCATCATGCCTTGATGTCCTACACTTTTCCCTATGTAGACACGCTACATCCCCCTTGCTCACTATATTTCGTATGCTTTAGTTAAACCCTAAAAAATCACTTTAGTTGATACACACGAGTGAACAACTAGACAACATGTGTGTACATGTATCCTAATCCATTACAGCCTATGTACATCGGTTTCTGTGCTCAAAATTTAAAAAAAAATGGATTCTCCATGCCATGTCACAATGGTTATGATTCTTGACCTTCCATATTCTATAAAATGCTCATATTCGACCCTCCATTTCCCATTTGATGGCTATATATTGAGTTGTTATGAAGAATTGGAGGGGAGAAAATTTGAGAGTAAGGAAACTATAGTGAAATTTTACCCCATTTCCATTTTCTTGATTTTGCATCCCTTTATCCTTGTTGATTGAACCATTTATGTGCATCTCCCAAACTCTACATTTTCTTTGTGAGTTTTCCTTTGCATGTAGGATTGAATTGGTGGAGACCCAAATGGAGGAACTTGGTTCTTCAGTTCCAACGAGTTGCCAACAAAGGTTGTCACTTTGTACTTTTGTTTTGAATTAATAGAAATACTCTTTTCTCATCCAAATTCATGTGCAAATGTTCATATTAATTTCCATGGGTATATTTTCTTTATACATATTCAATAGATTATGCTAGAGTAGATGATAACATTTCATATATATATTATATGATTGGATACATTTGTTGTTGAGGGTAAGTTGTAGGTTGCAAGCATTGGATGAAAAGCTCATCAATGGTCTTCTTCGAACTTCTAGTTGAGGTATGGGCCCTATCCTTTCTTATTAACATTTTACATTCATATGGTATATTTCAGATTGAAATTCATTACTAGTGTCACTTCATCTATTGGGGTCTACCCCAAGCCATAGGAATATTTTCTCTGTAACACATACTGAACATACATATATCCATTTTGTTCAAGATCCAACTCACAGTATTCAGGAACCAACCTATTGAATACTGAGATCTTTGTTTCTTTAGTTGCAATTGAATGGAAGCACTGACTCCCAATTATATTTAAGAGAACCAAATAGAAGGAGGCTACAACCCCCTAATTCTTTTACCAGCTCCAACTAGAAGGAAAATACTACTCCCTAATTGTTTTATCATCACCAATTGGAAGGAAGATACGAATCCCTTTCCTTTCCCCTTCATCCCTCCCTGATAAGAAATTGTTTGTGTTATCACCACTAAAATTGCAATGTATGACTTTACGATCTGCAACTGTTGTAGCTTCTCTAATCTATGTCTCAACCTTCTATTATCTATGTCACAATAGTTTATGATCTATGATAGTAAAAAATTCTACAACTTGCAATCTTCTGATATCTGTGATTCTGCAATACACTGTCACTTCTGTGATTTTGCAATTTGCATCATTTAATGAGCAAAACATTTACACATTTTTTATTCTAGGTATCCTTGTAATTTTCACAGGTTATGGTGTTCATCTTCTGATGATTTGCGTAATCCAGCTCTGTTGTATAAACTTCTTATGCGATCAACATGACATTAATACCCCAATAATTAGAATCTTTCCAAAACATATTATCTTTCTCAAATTCATATTCCAATCTTACTTCAAATGATTCCATTTATTTCTTATTTATACCTTTTCTAGTTCAATGGATATGTCCACAAGTTGGGATTCATGTTAACCGATGGAGCCCCAACTTGCTTGCTTCTTGATCAAGTTAACCATCATATTTATTTTGCATCAGTGTTTGTCCTTTGGTAATTCATATTTGTGGGGTTTTGTGCACTAACACCTATCGTCTTGGTGGTATTTTCATATATGCCCCATTTCATAGTGGGATTTTCACACTTCTTGACCTTCCACATGTATTATCTAATTATTTCTTCAAACTAGATTTGTGCATAGAGAGGATTTTCCTGATGGATTCATACACTTGTATTTATTCTAGCTTCAATTTATCCATCTCCTTTTTTTTTCATCAAACTCATCTTCCTTCATAAAAATTTTCTGTTGATCCTTTGACATTCTTATCTTTTCTCATATTTTGGCATCCTTATCTTTTGTTAACAAACCTTCATCAAGCTTGGCGGTTCATCCTTTGACATCAATGACAACACAAAGGTTGAACAATCTCCCCCTTTGGCATTAATGCTCCTGACCATCAGGATTTTCCTGCACCAAGACCATAGCGATGCTAGTAGTGGAGGTAGCAATATATAAGAGAAAGACCTTTGAATAATCTGGGGGGTGTATCACGGGTGAATGAGTCAGAGTGTGTTTAATATTATCAAAGGAACGTTGGGCTTGGTCATCCCAAAAGAACGGAGTGTCCTTTTAAGGAGACTCATATAACCGTGTGTTTTCTCTACAAAATTGCACACAAAACGGCGGCGAAATTTTGTCTTCCCTTGTTGTTATACCAAAATCCTGTCACCATCATGTGATAAGACATTTGACATACCTACTTTCCCTGAATCCTAGCTTCTGGAGTGAAAACTAATTGGTTTTTCATAAATATGTCATACAAATTCCCAGCACCACGCATACCCCTTTATCCAGGAGCGGTATCCATGCTTGCACTGCCTTTCATCGGTTGTCCACAAGTGGTGCCACTACCCATTGTCCTTGGTCCATAGGCGCTTATTACTAAAACCACTCTGTCATAGAAGGAGAAGCGCGGTACCCTGGGTAAAAAGGGAAAAAGAGAAGTTTCTCGAGTCTTCTAGATGATAAGCCTCATGTACTGCCTTATCCCTACTCATGTGGGTTGGTTGAGCTCAAGATCCCTCATCCTAGGATATTAGAGGCCACCTCACCCACTAAGTTCTCAACCATCTCTATCCATTAAAGCCCTATAAATATGAGCTCATAGCCATGGTTGAGGGGAGAACATGGAAGGTATTGTTATTCTATTGGATTGATTCTTGGCCCAAGATCATTTGGAGAGAGCATAGAGAGCTAGAGTCGGAGCTTTTGGGGATGAAGAGCTGGTTTCATGGAGATGCATGTCAACACTAAGGATTGGTTGTAAACTTATTCATATTTCTAATGCAAGTTGATTTATGTCCCACATATGATGTTGTTGTTGTGATTTCACATATATATGGTTCTAGATTCCTTAGTCACTAGCATAGATTAGTAGATCATATTCTGGTTGCTTTGATTCGTTTCGTGTTGAGATTTTTTGCAGGTACACAGGTGAACTGTCAAATCCTTTTATTCCAGATATCTATAGTGTATAGGAAGAGTCTTCAACCTCTGTCCTCTATTTGTTCTAGATCTAAACCATTCAGACCAGTGGAACACCTTGCTGTCCGCAGGAGGTGAAATATTCTAGCTAACAAATCTAGCGACTCCGCTGGGGATCGAACCCAGAATATCTGGCTTCGCAGACCAGAGATTCTAGGTACTCTATTGTATATCACAAGGCCCTTTGTGTATGGTTATGAATTAGACAAAACTACTACCAATTCGATCTCCCACGTACCTTGAGTATATCGGAATACCCCACTAGGGTGCCTTATCTATCTGAGAAAAGCCCTTTGGCCATCTTGTTTGGAGCCATACATTGAAAACAACATTTGGGGAGATTACTACGCACATACCCTCAAGGTATATCACATGTGGCACCTTCTTGACAATCCTAGTGAGAGACCTGACTTTTGAACTCCTCATGTCATTTTAAGTCTGCTTGTTTTGACCTATAGTTTGAGTAGGGAAGTCTTTTGGTGTTTTTTTTTTATATTTTTAGACCCTAGGTTAGATAGGAAATGTACAAACTGGCTGAGTTAAGACACTCAAGAAGAGTACGGGGCTTTCCACCTGAGTTTATTCCTATTTTAGGAGAAAATCCAATGGAAGCTATCGACCAAGGAGCTGCTACTACCTCCCAAGTGGGAGATAATGTGGTGGTGGAAAGTGGAGTACCATATTCTTCACACTCGCCTCCCCTGGTCTAACAACCTTCTCAGGGAAATTCATCGTTCCATTCTCCCTTGGAAGGTCATGTTGATGATGCAACCCATTTGGACTTTGGTCCTAATGCTCCTTTTTGGGAGACACCTATCGAACAGGCCATTGCCTCGTTTGGCACTCATGTAAATTCTCCTTATGGTGAAGAAGAACGTAGGCAATACCATCCTACTATTCTCCGTGCATAGGAGGTAGAAAATCAAATTGATAACCTATTAGGCTCTACACCAATACGTTCCACATCTCTTCCTGTGGGATATTGTTCACTAGCCGATTCTATGAGACCCATTGAACCAATTATAGATCGTCCATTAACAACCCACAACCCAGGTCAAATTTCCACCCCTCTCATCTCTCATGTTATGTCTGTTCCAAATCCTCCCAGGTCTTTTGCATCTGGGACCCAACCTTCAATTCATGTTTTGTCAGTACCTTCTAATGCCGGGGGAAACCCCCAATATGACCTACGTTATCTGATACCGTAGATGTACCTATTCAAGGGAAAACCTATAACATAGAAACATCTACAGTTTTTGTCCCTCCCACCCACACTAATGTGGTAAATCCCCTATCTAGTTTAGGTCAGCCCTTGGGGGCACAACCTGTTACCATTCAGTCTTCTAGTGGTTATGGTTATCAAATACCTATAGGTAATCATCCATCTAATCCTACAGGAATGCCTTATACTAGAATTCCATACCCTAGTAACACTTTTACGCCATGGGGGAAACCCAACTGGTCTTACATGCCAGCCATGGGAGGGATACCTATACATACTGCGGGAGGTGCGGAAGGACCACCTTATGGAGGTCCTCCCCCTGGGGGACCTTATGGTCTTGGAGGATCTGGAAACTTTCCTCCTTATGGTCCTAGGGGTCCTAGTGGTCCTGGGGGACCTAGTGGCTTTCCTCTTTATGGCTCTGGAGGGTCTGGTATCCCTCCACCTAGTGGTTCCCGTGTCTCTGAAGGTTTTCCACCTCCTGGAGGCTCCAGAGGGTCTAGTGGTTCACCTCCTAGTGGTCCTAGTGGTCCAGTGGTCTCAGTGGTCTTGGTGGTCTTGGTGGTCCCAGTGGCTCTGGTGGTCCTCCTCCTAGAGGCCCTAGTGGTCCTAGCGGTCTTAATTCTAGAAATCAACCCCCTGTGGGTGGATCCTCCGGTGGTTATTCCTCACAACAACTTGTTTATCAGTCTACCTATGGCCCTACTGGTAATTATATGCCATATCAATATTACCAGTATGTGCAACCAAATAGACAGTTACCTTTCCTAGAAACTTTGGACTTGCCTGATTTGTCCAAGTTGATTAATGATACTGTTCAACACAATCCCTCATGGCCTGCCATTCTGGTAAAGTTACCATTGAATATTTCGAAATTCGATGGGAAGCAAGGTGAAGATCCACAGAACCATGTTATGATTTTTCATTTGTGGTGTTCCTCAAACTCCCTCATGGATGATTTTGTTTGGTTATGACTCTTTCAACAAACTTTGATCGGTACGGCCACAAAGGGGTACATTGAACTCCCACAACATTCGTTTGCGGATTTTGGCTCGTTGGCAACCATATTTTTTACGCACTTTCAACTCCCTATCCATTATGAAATGGGCACTAAAATTTTAACTTCTCTGGGATAGAACACCTCCACCCACATTTATGATCATATTCATGAGTGGAGAAGGCAGAGAAGGCTTATTAAGGCCCCTATTCTGGATCAGTTGTTAGCTGATTCATTCACTAAGTCCTTGTTGCCTCCTATTGCCTGAGATGTGGCCATGGGTGGTGCCATTACCGAAGAGCAGGCTATTAGTTGAGCTCAATACCTAGACTTGGTCTATTCCCAGTCCGGGACTCTTTATGACGTGATTCCTCAAGCTCCTCTCCCCAGCACTGACCCTACCAAGCCACCAGCAGAAGTACCTGTTGATGAGATTGTTGGTTCAATCTAGTCCCCATCCACAGTGAAACTTTCCAATCAAACCCAAACCACTACTCCTTTGACTCCCAAGGTTTCTACCGAGGTCAATTCTATTCAAATTACTCAAACCTTGGGAAATAAAAAGAAAGGTAAAAATCAAAATAAAAAAACTAGAAACCAATAGGAGACCCCATGATCAACCAATAATGACAACGATAAAAGGAAAAGGAAGGATAAATATCCTTGTCTATTATGTGGTGGTAACCATTTTTCAAAGGAGTGTCCCCGTTAGGATGAAATATACCAGTTTCTAAAGTCTAATCCTGCACCTGCAATACTTAAGGATCCCTTTCCCTCTCAACAAAAACTTGTAGACCACATGTCTAACCAGGGTAACTCTAGTTCATCAGGGGAAATTTGTATGACATCCTAAGACACCATCCATCTACAAACTCGAAGCCAGAATTATGATAAACCCATAGATAAGAAAGAGGATCAATCTTCTTCAAGGAAAGCTCCCTCTACTAGTTCTCTGGAATCCTCATCTACTGTTCCCTTCTCTATTGAAAAGCCTACTCTCGACATGATCTTACACCCACCAAAGAGTACTCTTTGAAAGGTTTTGTTTAATCCCAATGCCCGAGTTGCTCAATTCTATAATGTAGTTGAAGATCTTGCTCAGGCACCTTGTGCGATGTCTACCCTAGAATACTCCAAAGTTGCCCCACACAGCGCAAGAACTTGTTGACAACTTTAGGAGCTTTAGACCCTAATAACAATAACCTGATTCACTTCAATGTTGAGAACTATAAACCTAGATTACCGCATAAACTCGCTTTTCAGATCATTATGAAAGTAGTGGTAAATAAAGTCTTTCGAACGGTACTAGATGAAGGAGCTTCTACCTTGGTGTTATCTTTGACTTGTTGGAAATCTCTTGGCTCTCCCAAGCTGGTTACATCACCGACGACCCTTAAAGCCTTTGATGTACGGGGTTTCCAACCCCATGGTCTCAAATCAGCCCTCATGGTCGAGCTGGGGGGAAAAATCATTTCCATCCAAGTAGAAGTGGTGGATGCCCCTTTGGATTATAACCTCCTTTTAGGAAGGAATTGGTTCTATGCCATGACTATTGTTGCTTCAACAGTATTTTGAACGGTCCAATTCCTGCATCTTGGGAGAATTGTTACCATTGAACAGCTTGATTTTTGTATGCCATATGTTACTACGTCCACGGCTAATAACATCCCCATGTTAGGTCAGTCCCCTCCTCCTTACCAGTCGATTGGGTTAGGTATGCTAAAGGATTCATCCCTTACGGGGATTTTTTCATCTACTCCTCCTAGCATGGATACCATGATAGTCCATATGATCACCTCATTTGATTTTGAGACCAAGGGCAAAAATGTCGTTGAATCCACCTCATTGAGCCTGCGTAAAGCTATGTATGACACCATTCTAACTTGTTCTGATGATCACACTGATGACCTTCATTTAGTGGCTTCAGATCCTTACCATTTACCGTATTGGTTAGAACCTTCTCTTTCGATTCTAGATTATCTCTCCGACACTTTTCCTTTTGACGAGTCCATTATAGAGATCATGAATATGGATGAGCCCATTTGGGAGGATCACCATCATAGATCCATGTTCCTCCCCAATACCAATTCGGGCAGCCATGATTTTGCATCCTTGTTTCCTACCGACATTGTCAACGTTTCGTCCTATATTGTTGCAAGACACAGATTCTAAGGAAACCTTTGCAACATTACTTAGATGAACCCAATTGACATATCAACCAAGCTTGATGTTATTGAGCACGTTCATGTTGGGTAGAACTGCTCCACATATGAATATGAAGCATATAAGGCACTTTTTAAGGAATTCTGTGATATTTTTGCCTGGTCCATGAAGAGATGTCAGGGATTCACCCTTCCATTGTGGTCCATGAGATTAAAGCTTATCCCACGGCTAAACCTGTCAGGCAGAAACTTAGGCAATTCCATCCTAGGAAGGTCGCAGCTATTAAAGCTAAGATTGAGAAACTTCTGAAAGCTAGTTTTATTTATCCTGTACTTCTAATGGAATGGGTATCGAACGTTGTCCCTGTCAATAAAAAGCAAGGCACCATTAGATTCTGCGTCGAATTTAGGGATTTAAATAAATCTTGTCCCAAGGACAACTTTCCTACCCTACATCTCGATCAGATTATCGACAACTATGCTGGAAGTGTCATCTTTTCATTCATGGATGGCTTCTTCGGCTACAATCAGATTGAAATATTGCCCTCTGATCAGCATAAGATGACATTCATTTTCCCATGGGGAACCTTTGCATATAAGAAGTTACCTTTTGGCTTGAAAAACATTGGAGCCATGTTCTAGCATGCGATGTCCTATGCGTTTCATGACGTTAAACATATTGCTGAACCGTACCTTGATGACCTCCCTGCTCATTCACAGTGACGGGAGGACCATCCTGGTCATATTAAGACATATTTCTGAGATGCTGTCATTATAATATACGGCTTAATCCGCATAAATGTGTTTTTTGCATTGAGACAGGATGTCTGCTTGGCCTTGTGGTATCCAAAGATGGCATCCATATCGATCCTTTGAAGATTGACGCTATCATTAATCTACCAGCCCCAACCAACATCCTTGAACTCCAAAGTTTGCAAGGGAAGGAAAACTTTCTCCGTCGTTTCGTGTGCAATTTTGCTGAGAAAACGCATGGTTATATGCGTCTACTTAAGAAGAACACTCCATTCTTCTGGGATGACCAAGCCCAATGCACCTTTGATAATCTTAAGCATGCTCTGACTCATTCACCCATGATACACCCCCCGGATTATTCAAATGACTTTCTCTTGTATATTGATGTCTCTGCTACTACCATTTCCATGGTTTTAGTGCAAGACAATCTCCACGGTCAAGAGCATGTGATTTATTACACTAATAAGAATCTTATTGATTCTGAAACCCATTATTCACATGTGGAGAAGCTAGCTTTGGCCATGTTCATTGCTATGCAAAAATTTCGTCACTACATTTTTCTTCACACTACCACCGTATTGGCAGACCAGAACCCGATGTACTACATTCTGACTCGTCGAGTACTCGAGGGCAAGTACTCCCGTTGGATCGCCATCCTTCAGGAGTTTGATCTCGAGTTTTCCAAGGCTACATCAAAGAAATCCTTGGTTTTTGTTGAGCTTATGTGTGACCTTCCCTATGCTACCATGGAATTTGAGCCCAGTGATTCATTTCCAGATGAATTTTTGTTCCTAATTAGCACTACTGATCCTTGGTATGGAGATTTGCTGATTTATCTCCAGACCCAACATTTTTAGCTGTATCTATCTCGCAATGATCATCACTGCATCCATCACCACGTGAAGTACTATCTTATCTTAAATGATACCTTGTATAGACGTGGGATTGATTCCATTCTCCGGCGATGCCTCACTCATGAGGAGGCTGAACACGTGTTGAATGATTACCACTCTGGATCATGTGGAGGTCATTTATTTGGGATGTCTACAGCCTAGAAAATCCTTCATGCTCGCTAATTTTGGCCTTCTATCTTCAAATACTTTCATGAGGTTGTTAAGAAATGCCCACCTTGCCAGCATTTTTATCCCAAAAAGTGCACCCATCCTGCTCCACTTCACCCCTTCATTGTTGTTGGCCCTTTTTCCAAATCGGGGATTGACTTCATGCATTGTAAGCCTACCTCAGTCGGGGGGCATGGTTACATCATCGGAGCCATGGATTATTTCACAAAATGGGCTAAGGCCATACCTACATATGTAGAATATGGTAAGATTGCCACTCTCTTCTTGTTCAATCATATCATAGCTAAATTTGGAGTTCTGCAGTCCATCGTCACTGATCATGGATCTCATTTGTGTAATCAAATGAGGGAGAATTGAGTGCCAAGCTAGTTTTTTGCCATGAAAACTCTATGCCATATTATCTACAATATAATGGTCAGGTAGAGGCCATTAACAAGGTTTTGAAAACTATGCTTCATCGGATGGTTGGAGATCATAAATCCAATTGGCAAATCATTCTTTTTTCCGCTCTTTGGGCTTATTGGACTTCTGTGAAAACAGCTACTGGTTTCATGCCATTCTAGCTTTTCTATGGACTTGAAGCTATATTGCTGATCCAATTTCAAATTCCATCTTTACAACTTGCCATCGAACTTCTCCCAGACACTTCCGTAGAGGAAGCGAGATTTTTGTACTTAAATAACCTTGATGAGACTCATAGAGATGTTGCCTTGGCTAATGAGGCACATAAGAAACGTGTCAAGTTGCAGTACGATAAATCCATCCAGCCTCATGTTTTCAATGAGGGTGATCTAGTTTTGACTTATGACCAGAGATATGACAAGCTAGGGAAGGGTAAGTTCGAGTCCATATGGTATGGACCTTTCATTATTTCCAAGGTGTTAGAGAAAGGAGCCTATGAGCATCTGATCCTGCAGCCATCTGAAGAATGGATCACCGAACTTCACTCTGCCCCTACCCACTCCTGTGCGTGCCATGACCTGGACCCACCTCAGCATACGGGGGTCCCATGCTCTCAGACTCCAGAAAGTGACCTGGGGCCTCATCTATGGGACCTGCTCAAAGAAGAAGCAAGCTAAGATGGAACCAAAGCTGAACTACTTCAGATCTCCCTACCAACATTTAGTCAGTTCATCCTTGAAGATTGGAAGTAATGCTTCTACCCAGTTGAACACCATAGGTGCCATAGCCTCTAAGGCATACAGCATATGTTCCCTAGAATCTTGATGCACACCTTGGCTCCTTGCCACCCTCTGCATGGTGAATAAGACAATCCGTAGAGCCCTGTCTGTCACTTCCCTGACGGGGATTTTATTCCCTGATGTACCTGTACCTGGTACACAGTGCCAAACTATGAGCTCTCTAGTGGTAATTTCCCCACCACGGGAACCTGTCAGTGAGATGGGGGCACCCCGTCTCGATAGGCCAGTCAGGAAGTAGATATCCTCTACCTCTACTGTAAGTATGTGTGCCCCCACCTTGAAATACTGTTGTTCTGGATTCCACATTCTCAGTATATGTTCCAATAATATCTCATGGGACACCATGCTTGGTGTCCAAAAGAAATTTAAGATCCCATAGTCTCGGAGTGCAGCAATGCAAACCGCATTCCTTTCAGTAGCAGCATCCTCATTATCATGTGTTCTTTCCTTCCATATCACCATATTTTGGACACCTAGACCTGCCAAAAACAACAATGGTATGCATTAATATCATCCTTGAGTCATTGCAAATCAAAAGAATGAATAAATTTTGCTCATATCATTTGTTTAACTTCTCCATGGATAGCATCACCTGTGCCCCATTGGAGACAGGCGGTGGCACCGCCTATCTGCCGTGTTATTGGCGCGATTCTCGGGTGGTACCGCGTATCCCGTAAGGGGTAGCCGCAGTGCCCGTATATTGGATTTTAGGGCTTTCCAAATAGGCCCAAAACCACACCAAATCCCAAAATAGAAGCTATGAAATGAAAGATAAGGGTCTTAGCTGTTACCTGCAACTGACGAGACTGAAAACGGACGGTGGAAACTCCCGGTATCAGCTGTGAAAGATCTGGCTAGAAAATGCTCCAAGTGCTCTCTGCTAGGGGTAAATAGTGAAATGTTCTATTTTTTACTATTTACTTGCCTTATATAGACATTTTTTGGGTTCGACCTACTATAGCTTTGATATTACATCATGTTATGTTCAAAACCTATTTGTCATAATCCCTTAATGTTGATTTTGAATGCATTTAACACTTGTTTATGAGTCATCTGCAGGTTGAATTTACTAATAATCTTTGGAAAGTTTGTTTATGGATTTTTCATACTTTCAAAAAAACGGAAAAGGTCTTCGAGCATTTATTATGACACTTTGTCACGCTCGTTAAAATCTAGTATCAAAGTTTCGAGTCTAGTTCAAGTTTCTTTCTAGACTCGTAAAATACGACATTGTGTAAAGAAGCATCATGGAGTTCTCTTTTCACCTCTTTTTCAGGCTCCTTAAACATGAAAAATTCATCGAGTCCATTTCTAATTCTTTCCAGGATCATAAAACATTACGTTGCGTAAAGGAACCTCATGGAGTTCTCTTTAAACCCTTTTCAGGCTCCCTAAATATGAAAAGATTGTCGAGCGATCTTGTCTTCTTCACGCTTGTTAAATTATTTGAAGAGTCATCCGTCCCGATGGTAGGTTATCTCTTTCTCAGTTCAGATATGACTATTTACAAGAAAGGAACACTCCATTCAATCATGACTAGAAGAGTTCTCTAAGGTATGAGTTTACACTTTTTGGGGCCTTAGAGACTAAATCATACGAAAAAGGACCCCCATGGAGTTTTATTCCGTATTCGTTCAGACTCTCTAAACATGAATGATACTGAGTTTTCTTTCAGTGGACTCATTAAATTAAGCATTGAGAGACCCATTTTGGGAGCGAACCCCTCCTCTCTCAGGTTCATAAAACATATGAGACTGGACTTGTCTTCTGACAAGCTATATCGAGTGTTTGTTACCCTCTTTGAACTCGTAAAACCGAAAAGAGGAACTCATCGATCATAATGGGGAAAATGGGAAGGGAATCATTTTGTAAATAATGGCAGTTGTTTGTCATTACCTTTGAATATGGCACTTGTCTGCACAATCATGTCAAGAAGTTGGGTATTCAGCTGATCTCCGTGATGATCCACTTTCATGATTCATGTCAATCCTTTGAGTCTTTCATATTAATGCATTTTCCACTGTCACATTGTGTATCTGTCCTGTCTAGTCATGCTACCAAGTCATTTTGTCATGCCACGCAATGTTCAATGGGGATCTGAAGAAGGTTTACCTCTGTAGTCTACATATTCTTTGTGTCAGTATCTTTGAGTCATTCATATGGTTACTACATTCACATCATTCCAAAACTATGTTCTGAGTTTCGTGTCGTCAATGTGGGGAGTCATCATGGCCCTCCTTCAACGAGACTATTCCCATCGACATCAGCTCATCATCCGGGAAATAGTCTTTGAAAAAATATTTAGTACCTTGAGATCTGTATGCCTTAATGAAAGATTCTCTCACTCTCGACATAGGTTCACATCATTGACCTTTGATCGATAGAATTGACTGGGTGTTCGACATCAGGACATCTATTCGCACTCAGTAGATTATACTAGGGTACCTTGGGAATCATTGGCATTAAGGGTGATCTCCCTCGCACTTGTTAATAGTTCAGATCATTGGCCAATAATCAAGTGGTTTCTACCATGTTCGACTTCAAATCATTGTAATCACATGGATAGAATCGTACTTTGTGGAAGACGAGACGAATACCCTAGGCATTTGTTTAAAAGCGCTCATTGTTTTTTCCCTAGGTTGCGATGGATTTTTGTATATCTAGCATGGATCCACATTTGTATGGTCATGGATATGCTCAAATTTGCATCTGTATGACATAGATCTACGTTGTATGTCTAGTATCTATGTCCAAGTTTGAGTCCTCTATCACATGGATCTACGCTTTATTCTAGTAGCCATGCTTGTTTATTCCACTCATGGATTTGCCTTGTATTGGTCTACAGCTATGAGTTTGGTTACTTGTGTCTATGAGTCAACATAATAATGTACTACAGATGCCTACTTGATTGCATGCTCCGATCGAGCTGACATTTTCATCTCCTAGCAATGAATTGTTATCAAAGCTCTCGTTTATCATGTCACTCTAAGACTCATGCTTTGGGGGGCATCCTGTTATACCAAAATCCTGTCACCATCATGTGATAAGACATTTGCAATACCTACTTGCCCTAAATCCCAGCTTCTAGAGTGGAAAATAAATGGTTTTTCATCAATCTGTCATACAAATTCCTAGCACTACACATACCCCTTTATCCAGGAGCGGTACCCATGCTCACATTGCCTTTCATCGGTTGTCCACAAGCGGTGCCACTGCCCATTGCCCTTGGTCCATAGGTAGTTATTACTAGAACCGCTCTGTCATAGAAGGAGAAGTGTGGTACCCTCGGTAAAAAGGGAAAAAGAGAAGTTTCTCAAGGCTTCTAGATGATAAGCCTCATGTACTATCTTATCCCTACTGTTGTGGGTTGGTTGAGCTCGAGATCCCTCATCCTAGGATCTTAGAGGCCACCTCACCCACTAATTTCTCAACCATATCTATCCATTAAAGCCCTATAAATATGAGCTCATAGCCATGGTTGAGGGGAGAACATGGAAGGTATTGTTATGTTGTTGGATTGATTCTTGGCCCAAGATCATTTGGAGAGAGCATAGAGAGCTAGAGTCGGAGCTTTTGGGGATGAAGAGCTGATTTCATGGAGATGCATGTCAACACTAAGGCTTGGTTGTAAACTTCTTCATATTTATAATGCAATTTTATTTCTGTCCCACATATGATGTTGTTGTTGTGATTTTGCATATATATGTTGCCATATTCCTTAGTCACTAGCATAGATTAGTAGATCATATACTGGTTGCTTTGATTCATTTCGTGTTGAGATTTTTTGCAGGTACACATGTGAATTATCAAAGCCTTGTATTCCAGATATCTATAGCATCTAGGGAGAGTCTTCAACCTCTGTCCTCTATTTGTTCTGGATATGAACCATTCAGACCAGTGGAACACCTTGCTGTCTACAGGAGGTGAAATATTCCAGCTAACACTTGCAAACTTTGGAGTTCAAGAAGATTGGTTGGGGCTGGTAGAGCTAAAATGGCAGCAATTTTCAATGGATCTATCTGGATTCCATCCTTAGAGACCACAAAACCTAACAGGCATCCCATCTCAATGTAGAAAACACATTTATGCAAATTGAGCCGTATAATATAATGACGGCATCTTAGGAAAATATCTCTAAGATGACCAGGGTATTCCTCCCGTCGCTGTGAATAAGCAAGGAGTTCGTTAAGGTACGGTTCAAAAATATGTTTTATATCGTGAAATGCATAGGACATAGCACATTGGAAAGTGGCTCCAGCATTTTTTAAGCCAAATGGTAACTTCCTATATGCAAAGGTTCCCCATGGGAAAATGAATGCCATCTTACGCTGATCGGTGGTTAATATCTCAATCTGATTATAACCAGAAAATCCATCCATGAATGAGAAGATGACACTTTCAGCACAGTTGTCAATAATCTGATCGATATGTGGAGTAGGAAAGTTTTCTTTGGGACAAGCTTTGTTCAAATTTCTAAAATCAATACAGACTCTAATGGTGCCCTGTTTTTTATTGACAGGGACAACGTTCGATACCCATTCCGTCAGGGGTACGGGATAAATAAACCCAACTTTGAGAAGTTTCTCTATTTCATCTTTAATAGCTGCGGCCTTCTATGGATGGACTTACCTTAGTTTTTTCCTGATAGGTTTACAAGTGGGATAGGTTTAAATTTCATGGACCACAATGGATGTTTCTATCCCCGAAATTTCTTCATAAGAATAGGAAAAAATATCATGCAATTCTTTGAAAAGTTCCTTGTATGCTTCAGATTCTTCTGCCTAGCAATTATGACCAACATGAACATGCTCAATGGTACTAGGCTTGGCTGATATGTCAATCGAATTTGTCTGAGTAATGTTGCATAGGTTTCCTTCAAAATTTTTGTCTTGCAACAATATAGGATTTTGAGGTGTGTCGACAATATCAGTGGAAAACAGGGATGCAAAGTCATGGTCTACCGAACTGGTGTTGGGGAGGAATGAAGATCCATGATGGTGATCCTCCTAGATAGGATCATTTGTATTCATGATCTACATAATGGACTCATTAGAAGGAAAAGTCTCAGAAAGATAATCCAGAATAGGAAGAGATGGTTCTAACCAGTAGGGCAAGTGTTAAGGGTCTGAAGCCACCAGATGAAGTTCATCAGTGTGATCATTGAAAAGGGTTTGAATGATGTTGTACATTTCTTCATACAAAATCAATGAGGTGGACTCAACAATTTGTTTGCCCTTTGTATCATAATCAGATGATGCAATCATATTTAGTGTCATTGTGTCTGTGTTAGGAGGAGTGGACAGAAAAATCCCCATAAGGGACGAATCCTTCAACATGCCTACCCCAATCGACTGGTAAGGAGGAGGGGACTAGCCTAACATAGGGATGTTATTAGCCATAGAGGTAGTAACATCTAGTGTACAAAAATCGAGTTGGTCAATGGTGACAATTCTCCCTAGATGTGGAAATTGGACAGTTTGAAATACCGTCGAAGCGACAACAGTCATGGCGTGAAACCAATTTCTTCCTAGAAGGGGGTTGTAATCTAACGGGGCATCTACTACTTCTACTTGAATAGAAATAGGTTTTCCCCCAAGCTCGACTGCAAAGGCTGATATGAGATCGTGGGAATGGAAACCTCTTCCATCAAAGGCTTTTAGAGTTGTAGGTGATCATTACAAGCTCGGGATAGTCGATAGCTTTCCAACAAGAGAGGGACAAAACTGAAGTTGAAGCTCCTTCATCTAAGACAGTTCTAAATACCTTCTTTTCGACTAATTTCATGATGATTTGGAAAGTAAGTTTGTGAGGTAGTCTAGACTTATACTTCTTAACATTGAAATGAATAAAATTAGTATTGTCCGGGTCTAAAGCTCCTAACGCAGTTAACAAGTTTTTGCGTTGTTTAGGAAAACTTTGGAGCACTTCCAAGGTAGACATTGCACATGGTGCCTGAGCGACATCTTCAACTACATTATAAAATTGATAAGCTCAGGCATTAGGGTTAAAAACACTCTTTCTAAGAGTACTCTTGGGTGGACGCAAAACCATGTCGAGAGTAGGCTTCTTGATGGTTAGGGGGACAGTAGATGAGGAGTTGGGAGAACCAGTAGAGGGAGCTTTTCCTGAAGAAGAATTGTCTTCTTTCTTGTCTGCGGGTTTGTCATAACTCTGACTTCGAGTTTGAAAACTAATAGTATCCAAGGACATCATGCGAATTTCCTATGAAGAACTAGAGTTTCCCTCATTAGACATGTGGTCTGTCAGTTGTTGTTGAGAGGGAAAAGGATCCGTGAGAACTGCAGGTGCGAGATTTCTTTTCAAAAATTGGGTGATTTCGTCTCGATGGGGACACTCTTTTGTGAAATGGTCACCTTCGCATAGCAGACATGAATATTTTGCTTTTATTTTCCCTTTATCATTATATTTGGTGGTTGGTTTTGGATTCTCCTGTTGGTTTCCAGGTTTTTTATTTTTAGCTTTACCTTTATTTTTATTATTGCCAAGCATTTGAATACTCTGAATAGAATTGACCTCGACAAAAACCTTGGGGTTCAAAGGAGTAGGGGTGGCAGTCTGGGGTTGCTTTGTAGGTTTTGCTACTAATGGGGACTAGATTGAACGAACAATTCCATCAACAGGGACTTCTGCTAGTGGCTTTGTAGGATCGGTGCTTGGGCGAGGAGCTTGAGGAATCAAGTCATACAAAGTTCCAGACTGGGAATAGACCAAGTCCTGATATTGGGCTCGACTAATGGCTTGGTATTCAATAACAGAACCGCCCATAGCCACATCTTGGGAAATAGGAGGCAACAAATATTTAGTAAACCAATCAACTAATAACTGGTCTAGAATAGGAGCCTTAATCATTTTTCTCCACCTTCTCCACTCATGGATATGATCGGATATGTGGGTGGAGGTGTTTTGTCGTAAAGAAGTTAAGAGATTAGTACCCATTTCATAATGGATAGGAAGCTAAAAGTGTGTAAGAAATACGGTTTCCAATGAGCCAAAATCCACAAACGAATGTTTCGAAAGTTCAATGTACCATTTCGCAGCTGTACTAGTCAAAGTTCGCTAAAAGAGTCTTAAATGAACCGAATCATCCATAAGGGATTTTGAAGAACACCACAGATGGAATGTCATGACATGGTTTTTTGGATCATCTCCCTACTTCCCATCGAACTTTGGAATGTCCGATGGCCCACTTTACCGAAATGGGAGGCCGCGAGGGGTTATGTTGAATGGGGTCATTAATCAACTTGGACAAATCAGGAAAGTCCAAAGTTGCTAGGAAAGGTAACTAACAATTAGGTTGCACATATTGGTAATATTGATATGCCATGTAAGTACCAGTAGGACCGTAAGTAGACTGATAGACAGCTTGTTATGATGAAGAACTACCAGAAGATCCACCTGCAGGGGGTTTATTTCCGGGATCTAGACCGTTAGGACCACTAGGGCCTCTGGGAGGAGGACCACCAGGGCCTCTAGAACCACTAAGACCATTGGGACCACCAGGACCACCTGGACCACTAGGAGGTGAACCACCAGACCCTTTGGGACCTCTAAGAGGTAAACCTCCAGGAGGTAAACCTCCAGGAGGTAAACCTCCAGGAGGTAAACCTCCAGGAGGTAAACCTCCAGAACCACTAGGAGGAGGGCCACCATACCCTCCAGGGCCATTAAGAGGAAAGCCACCAGGCCCCCCAGAACCACCAGGACCATTATGACCATAAGGAGGAAATCCACCAGGCCCTCCAGGACCATTAGGCCCACCAGGGGGAGGACCTCCATAAGGCGGTCCTCTGGCACCTCCCATAGTATGTATAGGTATCCCCCCCATAGCTAACATGTAAGACCAGTTAGGTTTCCCCCATGGCGTGAAAGTATTACTAGGATATGGAATTCCAACATAAGGCATTCCTGTAGGGTTGGTGTAGCTAGGGTTTTCACCCTAGCTTGTGCTGATGAGCACCTACTAAGGAATCTGGATTCCTTAGTAGCCGTTCAATAATGTAAATAATAACAGACAGAAATAACAACTAAGCTAAAGCAGTAAAAGTAAAGAACAATATGTAAAACTTTAA
>LPNX010446903.1:289758-458452 GCA_001517045.1 Pseudotsuga menziesii | reverse complement strand
TGTCTAAAACACTCCTAGAGCCAAAATGTTACCAAAATACAGGAGATCTAAATGACAATTAAGAAAGAGAAGAACCATAGTTAACCAAACTCTATGAGGGGTGATGCCCTAACTCCACATCAACATCGCAAGTGGAAATACAAGTAAAGGAAGAGGAGGGTAAAGAGGCCTCCATGTCCTAATCAAGGAATGTGAAGAGACTAATGCAAATCCTGATGATGTCATCCAGATAGTCCCTGGCTGTACAACCTTGGAAGGAGCTGTACAGCGAAGCAGAAAGAATCTAGAAAGGGTTTTCATAATCTGTTCCTTCATCTCATATTCCAGTGGAGGTATTATTTATGTCAGTGTGTAATACAGGCTTATTTTCTTATCCATTTTGTCAGTTTACAGACTAAAAACTCTAAACATCAAATCTCTTTGTTTGCATGGTATAAAATTTAAGGGGATGTTAATGGGGCATTGGTTCACTGATGAGGTTGACAGAGTAATGTGCCATCCTCCAGGACTCTCTTCTTGCTGCGGACTGTCCCAACCAAACTGTATATATTACGAAACGTTGAATAATTATCCCTCCCAATAGGCATATAAGCCTAAGGAAGTCTTTGTCACGCTTGGCAACCCTCGAATTGAGGTGTGTTTGTTGAAGAAACTTTAAATGGTGGAGAGCACAAACATACCTGGGAGGATTGTGGAAGGAAGAAATGAGAGAATCCATTGTAAATCTCGGTTTTGGCTCTCTTGGACTCCAATAGTGAGGGAGGGGGTGTAAGAGTGACGGAGTGGGAATTGTTAGCTTGCAAACAAATGTGTTCCTCCTCTCCCCTGTGTAGAATCTGTGTCTTGCACTTTTGACGAGTGCCATTCAGAATGCCAACGGTCGATCTCCTCACTTCCTTCAGCTTAGCTAGCCGTATACGAAGAAAAACCTGAAGACTCTTCACCCCATTGGTGTTGTCAATTACAGGGCACTAATGATCCTCATTATTTTTCAGTCTTTCTTCTACTAGAGCATTTTCTTCACTAGGATCTTTCGCATCATTTTGTTCACCACACTCTGCCCGATTCGATTGGTTTGAGTCTTTTTCATCTGCAAACTCTGTAGGATTTGCCTGTTTTATATCATTTTCTTCTGGGGCTTTGGCGGGGTTCGAAACTGTATTTTTGGACGATGGTAATGGCGGATGTTCTTATAATTTAGGTCGAGGATCTTCTGTCGGAAGCAAGAGCTTTGAATTCTGTGGGCGTTTTCTGGTAGACAGAGCTGAAGGGGTCACTGCTGTGTTGGCTCTTCGTGGAGGATTTCGTCCAGCTGTGGGTGGAGGGCTATGAGACTCCATTCTTCTTTTCCCTTCTTCCTCGCTGGTTCTCCTCTCCTTTAACTACAATCTGCTTTGAAGTCTGGAATGGAAGGAGTGAATTTCTTTTGGTTTGTGATGGTTCAATTTATTGAACAAACTTCAAAGTGAGAACATGTCACTCACCTCATTTGTAATGAATGTCCCCAAAAAGGGAGTAGTGAGGAGTGGGAATGGAACCTTGGTTGAGCAATACTGATCATTTATTTCATTCAGAAGTGACTTAATGAGTAGGATAACTTCTTTAAGAAAATTAATTCAATTTTTTTTGGGTACTCTTTTATTTTGATTATTTGAATTTTCAAAATGCCAGTGATGTAGGGTTATATATATGTGTGGGGGTTGTAATTATAATTATAATTTTATTATTTTTATTTTTATTTTTATTATTTTATTTTTATTTTTAATCGATCCATGGCCAAAATTTTGACACCAATGGATTTCTCTCACTGCCATCATAAAACCCTCACCGAAAATTTGTTGCCAATTGAGCCATGGCCAAAATGTTGACACCAATGGAGTCAAATCTCTATGTAGTGGAGCAGATGGAGACTTTTCACGACCATCATAAAAAACAAAATTGGCGCCAATGGAGCCAAACATCTATGTAGTGAAGAAGATAGAGACATATTGTTATGGGTTTCATGGCCATCATCAAACCACACTCTAGAACTGTGGTGGGGGACCAAATTATGGGATTTCACCTCGAGTGTTCCCCAATAGCTGGGTATACCAATTGTTCCACCTCGCTTGTGGGAAGAGCATTTTAGGCTTGGTGAACCACCTAGAATGAGATAATCATTGGGGTCTTTCATATCCAACATTTGGAGGAGGACCTTTTGGGGGTTCTAGATTTTTGGAAGAATTCTTGAGACTGAATTCTTGACTTCTATTGGCTTTGGTCGGCCAAGGGATTGGTTAGTGGTAATTATCATTATGGCATATATTTCATGAGTGAGAATCTCTAGGGATCTTGATCGAAGATCGATAATTTTGGCTTGGAGGATTACCCGTACTATTTTTCCTAGTTCCAATGAATAAGGGATTGGAAGCAGCTCATCCAGGGTCAATTTTCTTCACCAAAACCATTAACGTCCTTATAATTTCAAATCCACAAGCTCATGGGGTCAAAATAAAATCAATGTAATCTCAATCCTACAAAAAAATGAGGTTTTTAGTCATCGCCTTCAAAATAATCAAAATAAGATGAAAATGAGCTCTAAATCCCTCAAAACTATAGATAGATGAGCAATGAAGGTAATGGATCATTTTTCATGGTTATTTGATCTTTAAAAAATAGATAGGAAAAAATTTATACGGTTTCCCCTTGTGATTTATTCATTTTCATTGAAAAATAAGCTCAAACCCCACCCTTGGGGGAATGGGCTAAAAAATAAATAAGGGGAAATGAGAGAAAGATAATAAGAGGGAAGTGTTGTAGCCTACAATAAGTGTCCAATAGCATTATTCAAGCCTTCAACCTGCAAATCAAACACTCAACCTTACTCCCATGAACATACTCTCTCTAAAACCCTCACTCAAGGGTGGTAGGCTTTTCCAAACACTTAGAAAATTTATCCAAGATTTCTCAACCCAAAAAAATAAATTCACTCACCCCTCACGAGCTCTCTCTAACTCTTAAATTTCGAATGGGTTCAATGAGGGGGTAAGAATGGAGTTGAAACCAAAAGAGGGGGAGTTACAATGAATCCAAGAGGTTGTTACACCACCAATAGGTACCTATGACACTCTATTACACTTCCAATATTTCCTATGACACTCTCTTACACCCTATAACATTATTATTACAAATTATGATATATTCTCATAAAAAATAGGGGTGAAAAATTCAAGGTGGGAGCCTTCCTTAGTCATTTGTCCTTTCATGACCCTTGGACTACCCCTTAGCTTTGGAAATTGCTCCCTCTAGCCAACAAAAGATGTTGTCGTCGCTATACAGACGGTTAGGCATGGATACAGAGACATCCAAAAGTTTATGCATGGATACAGTGACGTCTAAGAGTCTAGGTGTGGATACAGAGACGGCTAGGCGTGGATACAGCAACGCCTCGTTCTTGTTACATCGGATTTTACACCAAAAAGTAAGAAAGGTGGAAAACCTCCGTGGAAAAATCCACGCTTTTGTACTAGTGCAAGGAAATCCTTGGACATATTCCAAGGATCCTACCGGACCACTCTGGGTAGTGTAAGGGAAGGAAGAAGGAATGGTAGGTATACTGGGGATCCCAGTAACCATGTCACCAGAAGTACCTCCTAGGTTTGAATGAACCGGTGGTTGAACCACCCGGATCACTGGAGTCAAAGGTGTAGAAGGAAAACTAGATCTAGGGACACTTACCGGGGGAGGTAGTGCCCCTTCAACCAGAAGGGTTGAGGTGAACACAAAAGGACTTTCTTCCGCAGAAGACATGACTCTACCCATAGGGACACCTAACACTGGTGAATCAAAAGGTCTAACCTGAACAATCACAGGATCGTTTAAATCAGTCAAGGGAGTGTTAAAGTTTCTTGCAAACTCATCAGTCTGCAATTCTTCTATCTCAACTGTGTCAAGATCAAAATGGTTAGCAATGAGTTCTAGTTCACCAAGAACTTCACTTATTCCTACAGGTTCAAATGAACCGTCTGTGTCTAATCTCCGCCTTTGAGGTAAAGGTGGAGGCTCCAATGTGGTGATAGGAGGAAGGTTTCTCAACCTTCTTGACCTTCTAACAGGTTGGTCCTCCAGAATTAGAAATTTGACAAATCAAACCATAAGGCCAACTAAACATAGGCAAAACCAAAGAGAATACACTATAAAATTCCTAAAGTCTCAAGCAATCAAACCAGGGTAAAAGATATACTTTCCCGAAGAAAGCTAATGAACGATTACTTGGTGTCCTTGAAGTGGTTCTTAGGCTGGTGTCCTTGAAGTGGTTCTTAGGCACAAGCGGAGGAATCACCCACCACCCTCCTACACTTTCAACAAGGGTTACCTTCCAAACCCGTTCAAGGTGAACCAGAAATAACCTTCCAGTTTACCTAGGTATGAACCCTAAAAGACAAGAGACTAAAGGCTACCTTGGCAATATCAACAGTCTGGGGGGACAATCGCAAGCCAAACTCATACGCATGGGCAAGGTAGCTGAGCTCAAAAATTTGTCTAGGATAGAATCCCCAGATGCGTAAAAGTCCTGAGTTACGCTTTGACAAGGATTTGGAGGGTTATCTCCTCTGTCCAAGCCTCCACGCGGCCTAGTACTTAACTCCCGTTTGAGAGGAGATTCCCAGATACAGTCAATAAAGTCAAGGATTTATCTAAAGAAAGGTCCACTACGTTTGAGTTTTATAACTTGCAGGAAGTTTACACTTCCTAGCCCACAAGTCTAGCCTAAGCTAGTAGGTGAAAGGCCCCTAAAAAACAAAACTTACTAGTAAATTTTAATTTATGCATTTATTTTAAAGGGCTGTTCTTTACTCAAGAGGAAATGGAGTGGTATACTTTATGATGTTTTGACTCAAATAAGAAATAAATGAAAATAAAGGTGTATTCAAAGCAAAATTACCATTATAAAAACAAACTTCTTTTTCTTTTCTTGCAAATATATATTGATGAATTGAAAGCAGCGATAAGAGAAACTAAGCCTATATTTTTTGTAGTTTTTGAGATAATATCTTTAAATTGAAATAAACACTACTTATGCAAAATCACAATGCAAAATCTTTAACTATGTTTTCTTTTCACTTTTAAAAATACTCAAAATTCTACTATGCATCTACAATGCACTATACTTGAGCAAACTTGAATCAAATAAACTGTATAAAAGCATCAAACTGAAGCAAACAGGCTAACAGAACCAAAATGCCACCAACAAAGGAAGGATAGGAACCCTAGCTTGGGTGCAAACAATCACAAAAATCACTGTAGACTTACAAATGCAAGTGACAACCAGCCATTGTTAGAAGACATACTGGAAAAAACAGAGCTCAAGACCCTGATCACTGATCTGGACAAAGACACCTTAACCCACAACCCAAATAGGACAAAATACTTCAGTATGCAAACAGTAAATAATCCAAGCAAAAGAGACTCAAGGGCTTTCGAAAAAGCACAAAGTGTGATCACCTAAGGTATTCAGACAAGCTACCCAGCATTCATAAGGAAAATCCACTCAGAAAACAGGGATTATACAAAGAAAAGAACAAGCAAACTTTAACTTAAAAATCCCTACTTCCAGGCATATTCACGACTGTCTATAAGAGAAACCAGCGTATAATCTGCGACTGTCCAGTGCAGCAACCTGCGAATGAAAACGTGTATTCGCGACTGTTCAGAAGAACAACTCACGAATGGGTATAATTTTTTTCTCAAAAACAAAGAAAATCCCAAAGACTTTCAAACACTAAGGAAAATAAGAAATAGGATAAAAGATCACACACAGAATTCCAAGCAAATACTGGTCAGAGGGACAGAAAACAACCTACAGTAGTCCGGGCTCCCCAGCAGAGTCACCAGTTCTGTTGTATAGGATTATACACCTAATAACCATAGGTCTGGGGTTACCAACATACTCAATCAACTTGCAGAAAATTGACTCTAAAGTGCAGTAAAGGAAATAGGAGGATTAAAAAGACTTACTCAATTAAGGAAGGTCGATCCTTACTAGTCCTCTTCCGCTCTACTTTACCTTCAAAGTATTCAAGGTTTCTCCTCTTTCACCTGTCAAGAGTCAATCTTCCAAATACAAGATGATTCATATACATATAAGCAGGTTAGATAAATCACATATAAGATGCAGAAACATAAACATTCATTAAACCAAGATACATGAGACACATATGGAAGAAGGATTCTCTTTATTATCAATAATGGAAAGAGTTCAGATTACAACCCAACGCCTGAGACAAGGACTCTGCAACCAAAGGATTCTGAGTTCCACTGTTCCAAATAATTATGTATACAATCCACCAACATAACTTTGCTCTCCAAAAATATATCTAACACCCTCCCCAAGGCATGTATTTATATGGAGGAAATAAGGCAGTTTCGAAGGTTGAGGAGGTTGACATAGTTAAGAGGATTAATGATAGATGGCTTAACTAATCTCAGATCATCACGTGTTTTTGTGTTTAAATGTTAAGAGACATATTCGCGGGTATGTAGAAGGACAACCCATGAATGATCCATGAGTTGCTATAATAGCAACCCGCGAATACATCCATTCATGACTTGCATCAACCAACACTCGCGAATGTGCGCGAGTTGCATATGTGGAGAGTCGCGAATACAACCTAACATAGCAAAATGGAAAAGTAACCAGCTGGATGGAGGAAGAATGTATCATACAGTAAGCCAATCGATAGTGTTTTGGGAAAACCTCTATCCATAGATGTCCTTTTGTGCGCTGACATGAGGGATGTCGGCACTCGGACGGAGAGGTGCCATTCAGGTGTATAACACTTTCTGGGAATGAACCCCTCCTTTATCACATTCATAAAACATGTGAGAATGGACTCATCGCTTAATGATCTACAACAAGTGTTTGTTACCCTCTTTGAACTCACAAAAATTAAGAGAGGCAGTCATCCTTCCATATAGGGAAATTAAGGGAAATGGGAATTTTTTCATTTGTATTTATGGCAGTTTACATCCCACCTTTGAACATGGCACATGTCTTCTTTGCATATCATAATAGTTGGGTATTTAACTTGTCTCTAAGTCAATCCATTTTCATGAGTACCTCACTCCTTTGAGTCAATTCAAAGAATGCGTTGTTGGATACCTTACATTACATCTGGTTTTTGCCTCGTTAAGTCAGTGTTTCCAAGTCATTTGTCGTGCCACAAATTGTTCAAAGGATGTTTCTTCCAAAATTCAACTCATCAGTAACTATACCTTCTTACCAAGTTGGTCATGTCTAAGTCAGTTTCATGGTTGTCTCATCACTTCAAAAATCAACTTTTGTTCCATGTTTCATGTCGATGATGGGGGAAACATCATGGCCCTCCTTCAACGAGTCTATTCCTGTCGACTTCAGCACATCATCTAGGAACTATATTCAGAAATCTAGTCAAGCACCTTGAAGCCTGCAAAATTTCAACTCAAAATGGGCCTCCTAAGGAAAATAATAAAATAATATTTATTAATTTTGGAGGAAGAAAATAAAAAAAACTACTTTTTTTGTTCCTATTTTTGACATATCTCCTCATGTTTTTTCTCAAATTTCTATCGGGAGATCTCGTTGGATGCGGAATTAAATTCCGCATCCAACGAGTACCCACTCTGCATACTTTTGATGGACGTATTTCTTGTTTTTTGGGTAGAAGGGTCCGTCAAAAGTATGCAAAGTGGGTACTCGTTGGATGCATAATCTAATTCCGCATTCAACGAGCTCCCCCGATCGAAATTTGAGTAAAAAAACTGGGATATATGTCAAAAATACGAACAAAAAAAGTAGTATTTTTTTATGATACCTATCCCCAAATTTATATTAAAAAATTGTTTAATACCTATAAGGTATTTCAAATTTAAAGCAATTTCATTGTCTAACACATTATGACATGGAATTTCAATTAGGGTTGAAAGGCCCATTTTTGGTTGAAAATTCCTCTAATGTTTCCTCGCTTTCAACAGTAGGTTTTCATCAATGACCTCTGATTGAAAGATTCTATCAAGTGTTTGAATTCAAAACATCTATTCACACTTGGGAGAATGTACTAAGATACCTTGGGTATCATTGACATTAATAGTGATTTCCCTTGCACTTGTTAATAGTATACATCAATGATTGGTAATCAAGTGGTTTCTACCATGTTCAATAAAAAAACATCTATTCACATGGTTAGAATCGTATTGGTTGGGGATTGGAATGAAGACCTTGAGTGGTTAGGCTTCATCAGCATAATTTCCTATCCTTAGGTTGTGATGGAAGATTATTTTGAGTCATGAAATGGATCCACATTGTATGTTTGGTGGCTATGTCCATACTAGGTTCGGATAACATGGATCTACTTTGTATTTCTAGTAGCCATGTTCCACTCTCTATGTCCTTTGATCATGGATCTATAGTGTAGTTTTGGTAGCCATGACATGGTCATGGTCATGACATGATCATGGATGTACAGTGTATTGGTACACAACCATGGTTGAGTCAAACAATTCATTTATTGGTCTTATGTCAGTTGTGAGCTCATATCTCAATGCCTCTGATACTAGATTGATGTCTAGCAAAGTATTTCTCCTATCACTTCCTTCTAGCCTCATACTTTGGGGGCCATTCTGTTGCACCTGAAAAATACACTAGTTCTTGAGGACCCTTCAGAAAGCATATCCCGAGATTCCTTTGGTAAATTTTTTCCACCCTTAGGTTGATCGACGCTTTTCTCAGTTATGACAGAGCATCACCGGTGCTCTATCTCGTGGAGCAAAAAGCGCGAGTGGACCTAAAACATAAAAAAAAAATATTCTAGAAGCTTCCTTGTGAAATCCTCCATGGATTTGGTTCCTACTAGTTAGGGAGAGGTGGCGTTCACCTTCCTCACCTATTGGGATCACCTCCTATCCATTTCCTAAGTGAATCTCATGTAATTTGTCCTATAAATGAAGCCTTCATGGAGTGAGTGAGGGGAGGACAAAGAAAGCACCCTTATGTTGTTGGACTGAGATCTGGTTTAGATGCAAGATCAAGTGAGCTTATGTGTGAAGAGATTGTTGTAAGTGTGAATGATTGTAGATCTATTATGGAGGATAAATCTAGCAACATCAAGGATTTATGGTTGTAACTTTACTCTCTTTTATTATCAATACAAAAGTGTTCCCATTTCCTATATTTAATGTGTGTTAATATCAGTTAAATTTTATTAGACTCCTTGATCACTAACATAGATGATTAATTTGCCATGATACTCTCATCTCATTTTTTTTGTCTTTTGATCTCTTTTGTAGGTACTGAATATTGCAAGAAGTACTTTGGAACGAGGACAAAGAACACTTAGATATGAGGTATGAGTTTAGTTTCATGTTGATTAAATTGATTATCTAGGAAAATGATATGCTGCTATGTTTCTTTTGTTATACACTTGCATTATACAGGGTAGAGGAACATGCGGTGTCCACACCGATTGCATAATTGCTTGAAACAGTATGTGAGCCTATATATTGGAATATCTCTTTAAAGTCAATGAATATGTTATGGAGGCTATGGTGATGGTTATCTTGGAATATATATTGATGTGATCTTGATATAGATCTTGATGATTATCTTGGGTATTGTTGGCATTGATCTTGGTGTTTATCTTGATTGTTGTATAAGTGTAGTATTGAATGAGAAGTTGACATGTAAGTAGTATATCTTGTGAGTTATTTATTTGATAAACCTAAATGTTTTCTTTGAAAACTAGTTTGACAAGTGTTGATCATTGTGTCTTTGACCTAAGTGGAGTTGGATTGTTATTGATTATTAATTACAACCTTTGACAGTGTTGTAAGTGACTATTTGCTTGATATTTGTTTGATTTGTTGACTTGATTTGAGTGGAGTGAAAAAATATTTTGTTTCTAAGAGTTTATGAGATTGATTGAGTTTGACATAGTTCATTAAGTCGTTTATCTTCTTGGCTGAGGTTATTTGGTTGAGGTATATCATGTTTAACTGCCAAGTATTTCTTAACTGTGATTGAGGTTGGTTGTGGTGTCATTGAGTTGAGTGTGATTGGACAAAGTTTACCATATGTGAAGTCTCTTAGTTGCTAAAATGTGTCTCTTGATGAACTAGACCAAGTAATAAGGGTTGGTTGACTGTTAGAGCACTTGATTAGATTAAAACAAGTATATGATTGATTTGATACAGGTAAACAAACATCTTGGTATAGGTTGGTTTAGTTGAGAAATATTGGCACAAGTTTCCTTATGTACAGTTGGTTTGGCTCAGATTGGTTGAGTTGTATGAGCAGTTGGTTTGACCCAAGTGGAATGAGTTTAGTGTCCAGAATCAGATTGAATGAGTTGGTTGATGTGAGAAACAGGTTGATTGGTACAACTTGATTGGGAAGGTTGATTATATTGGATGATGAGCAATGTGATACAATAGACATTGATTGGTTGATGAGTAGTGATCAAATGATGAGTAGTGGTTATTAGTGGTAGTGGTTGTGTAGTGTGGTACAGGTTGTGCAGTGTGGTATAGGTTGTGCAGTGTGGTATGGGTTGTGCAGTGTGGTACAAATTGTGTAGTGCAGTACAAGTAATGATTAGCAGGTCTGCATGACTAGTGTGGTAGTGGTTGAACGAGTTTTATGTTCATATCAGGGTGGAAGGATAGGGGAAGGAAAGGAAGTCCTATCCTCCTTCCAGTTGAAGATGGATAACTAAGGAGCTGTAGTTTCCTTCAAGTTGTAGCCTGTAAATTAGGGGCTTGTATCCTCCTTCCAGTTGTAGCTAGAAAATTGAAGTCTTTATAATAAGGGGGTTGTTTCCTCCTTCCAGTTATTTCTAGAAAACTATTTTAAAAAGACTTATGTGGTTTCCCCCCCAAGACTTGGGTTTCCATGTAAAAATCTTGTGTATTGTGTTGTTATTCTTTCTATGTGATGATGATGATAACACTTTTGATGATGATATAATAATAATGTGATAATGCATAATATTGACTAAGTTGTTGATTGTTAAAGTTCAAAAGCTAATAAAGACTTCACACATAGATTCACCCCCCCTCTCTTTGTGCCTGGTGTGTCCAACAATTGGTATCAAAGTGGGTCTTCACAAATCCTTACCAGCATGAAGTATATCCTTGACACACCAAGAGGTTCTCAGTGAATGGAGTACCATTGTTTCGTGTAACGAATTACTACATATGGAAAAGAAGAATGCACATTTATCTTGAGGTAGAAGGAATTGATGTATGGAAATCGGTTGTTACTAGATATACTCCTCCAAAGAAAGTGAAAAGAGTAGCTCAGAAGGAAGTAAAGAAAAATAACTCTATGTCTATGAAATCCTTCCTTAAAGGCCTAACAGATATCCAAAAGAAGAATATAGGGAAGTGAAGCTAGGCTAAGGAACTATGGCTTAGATTAGAACAACTCTACTCCAATAAAGAGAAAGAAGTAGAGGTTATGGAATTAATGCTTGAAGATATAACAAATATCCAAAAGGAGAAAATAGGAAAGTACAACTCAGCTAAAGAAGCAGAAGAAATTCCCATTAAAAGGTCAGTACAATATCCAGATGAAGAATAAGAAGTAGAAAAAATTCCCATTAAAAGGTCAGTACAAGATCCAGGTAAGTATGAAGGTAAGTCCCTTGAACAATATGTTTGTAATGGTTTTAAAGAGGTGTGTTTATCAGGTATAGAAGATCAGAGCCATTTTCAATTCACAGAATGCAATACTTCAGATTTTGATGAAAATCCTTGCTCTCTGATAAGTGATAGAAATCTAACAGATACTATGATAGACAATGAAATTACTAATGTTTCGCAAGAAGTGAAAAATATTTATGAACAGAACTAGGTATTGCAGGAGAAATTGGACAAATCTAAGAAGAGGAATCAAGAAGAATCTGAGAAGGACACACATGCCATAATTAATCTAAAAATCCAAGTCGGATAAGCTACCAGAATCAAATAATCCATTCCCAACTCTTTGAAAGATAAACTTGAGAAGTCAGCTACAAAAATTGAAAAGAAATCAGAAGAAATTGTCAAGCTCAAAAGATTGTTAGAAGAGAAGGAAAATAATTAATATGCAAGTTACAATACAAAGACAGTGAGCTAAGTACCTACAAGACTAAATAAATATTGGAAGAAAAGTTAAGAAGAAAACAAGAACTTGAAATCAAATCCTTGAAGGAAGAATTACAGAAGGTATGTATGACAAATTTTGAATTTGAAAATGACCTCCCAGAACTCAGAAAGGAGAATCATGTACTAAAAGGTCCACTGCAAAAATCCCATGAGGATGATCATAATTCAAAAGGGCAGATAGAAGACATTATCCTTGATATCAAAAAATAGGTAGAATAATTCAAGAAAATAGAAGAAGATCTAACAAGACAACTCCAAGAAAAGATAGAAATTTGTCAAAAGAAAGAATTGAAGATCCTCTCTCTGAAGGAAGATCTGGAAAAAACAACTACTCAGTTAAAGACAAATTCAAATATCGAGAAAAAAATTATAGAAAAAGAAGAAAAGGCTAATAGTAATACATGTATTCTCAGAAGATCCCATGATCAGCAAGAATCAAGAGAAGTTACTGCTCAAAGATATCCTATAAGTTTCCATGGTTATTGCTACAAGTGTAACAACTATGGTCACAAATCCATTCATTGCAGAGCTCATGACATAATCACTCAATAAATAAATCAAAGTACATATTTTTTTCAGTGTTACAATTGCTATAATTATGTTCATTTCGCAAAACATTACAGGATGCAAGGACAAGATAAAGTTTGAAGAAGAAACCAAGTTCAATCTAATGACATGAACAACCATCATCCTACTAAAGTCTAGAGAATAAAGTTAGAAGATAAAAACAAAAATGATGAAAATATTGGGAAAAAACCAGTGCCATTTTGAAGACTATCTACCAGTGATATGAAGTGTACAAAGAATGTGTAAAAGGAGATATGTACCTCATTATCATATTTGAGTATCATGCAGTAGTTGGTTCCAGCAGTATCTATGTGACAAAATACAAGTCCATCAAAGAAGAATCAGTGCTTAGTGATAAGGGAAGCATTCATTCCAAAAAAAGATCTTGATTCCATTAATGCAAATAGGAAGAAAATTTGAAAAGGAAAATAAGTTGATGACAGGGGGAGCATGGAATAAGGGGGAGTGTTATAGCATGTTTTTGTTTTCTATTTTTGAACCCTTTGCTTGTCTTAAAAATATGATTTTTCTTATTGTTTTAAAGTTTTGACCTTGGTTTCTTTTGAAATATTTTGATTTTAGGCTTATGTTTATAGTTGATTTAATAGGTTTTCTTTTTAATTTTGGATTTACTTAGTTAATTTCATGGTTTTTATTGGCTTATAGGATGTATATATTTATGGAAGGTTCTAAATAAATATCATAAGGCCTTATTTAAAGTTATTTACCAAAAGTTAACCCTTTGTTTTGATTTTTATTTTGAAAATTATTGAAACAGGCATTCTTGTAGCACAAGCCCGAAAAAGTTACACACATGCGCTACAAGAAAATCGCGCTATCTGAAATCATGGTTTTTGGCTCAAAGTTTTTGAAATTCGTGCATAGGAGAGGACACTCACACTTGTTAATGAGTTTGATATGTGTTTTCAGCCAGAGTGATCATTGCGACAAGTGTTAATAGTTCAGGCAGCGAATCATTAGAGTAAGTTGTGGTGGTGGTCTGGAATTTATGATACAGAATAGAGGAACATCGATAATTATCCAAGATGAGGAAAATTTTCCTTGAATTACGCATCTCCTGAAGCACATGAAGAGCATATGAGGTCGTGGCAAAGTTTTGGCGGTTTGCAATCAAGGTTTGAAGAAGGTTGGCAATTTAGGGCTTTGAAGGGCGACTGTTCGGCACTATCGTGGTGTTCAGAGAAGGATTAAAGAATGAAATGGGACACCTACAAGACAGGAAAATGCATTTCTAGCAATTGAATTCACTATTCTGACAGGTAGGAGATGAATTTCTATCACATTCCATGTATTTGGGTTTACATTGATAGAAGTTTAATTATGGAATTTAACAAAGAATGCTAGTATATAAACCCAATTGATGCTCAAATGTCAAATTTTCTCTATCAATAGAATTAAGATACTTATCAGTTTAAGTGATAAAATCCAGTTCAGGGGTTTAGTTTCCCAACATATCATTGTCAGTCAAAATTGCCAAGATCTTAATAGAGTTAGAGTTATTTACTGAAAGAAGCAATTTGTTCAGTCATTTAAAATGAAGAGGAGTGGGAAAACAAATAGAGCTGAACCCTTAGACATGTCTTGGGTTCAAGCATTCCCAAACTGTGCAAGATTGCTTTTAGAGGTAGGATGGTTAAGATTTTTTGAGAAAATATATGGGTATCACACAGAGGTCTCATATAAGTTTGCTCAGTGTTTGGATAAAGATATTGTTAATTTTGACACCTTGAAGATTGAGTTGACTAGAAAACAGATAGAAGAGGCTACAGGGATCCCAGATGAAGGTGAACATTGGTTCAAAAAAGTACCTTTTACCTTTGATGCACAAAATTACTTGCTTCCAGATGTGGATGCAAATTGGGGAAAAGGAGTACATATCCATAAATTCAAACCAGAATGGAGAGAGACAATAAAAATTATGCAAATTTATATCACTTGTGAAGAAAGATTTGCATTTGTTTTTAAGTATCATTTCAAGTTTTTACAGCATCTTAACCATGAAGCAAAGATGAATCTTCCATTCTTTTTCCTTAAAAGTCTACAAAAGATGTCTAGAAAGGTAAAGGAGCATCAAGACCATACTAAACAGTCTATATTTCATCATGGTCTAATTAAGCTAATCATAAGTATTGTGCTTCGAAAGAAGGAATAAACATGGCATTATTTTCTATTTTGGTCTAGATTTCAAACAGAGAAGGAATATCAAGCTCAGAAAAGACAGTTCAATAAAGGTCATAATTTGGTCAAGAAACTGAAAAAGAGAGTCATAGTCAAGAATGAAGAGGATAATGTAAAAGAAAAATATATGAACCAAAGAGATGAAAATATTGAAGATGAATAGTAGACAAATATTGAGGAAAATGAAATATCAAAGTGTATAGGAATGAAGGATTTGGAGCCTGTAGAGGATAGTCTGCATGTAGAAATAAACCAGAAAGTAAAGGAAAATGTGAAAGAACATGAACAAGTTCCTATTACAGTACAGTCTGAAGATGAGGAAAATTCATTATTTAATGAAGCAAGGGTTGACACTGAACAAGATGTATAGAAACAGTCTTAAGAAGGGGTAATGTCATGAGGGATAAAAAGAAAGGTAGTTCAGCTAGCTTCTATCAACCATCAAGGAAAAACTTTGAGTATGTTAGGAGAAATTGGAGCAGGTTGGAGGCCTAAGACTAGACCTAAGAATAAGCTCAGCTTGAATATGAAGAAATTTTTAAACCCTAAACTAGCCCAAAAGAAGATTACAGTGATTGAAGACTCTTCATCTCAAGAAGAGTTAGAAGACAATGAAGATCTAAACGAAAAGGAGATGAAGGGTAAGAAACAAATTATTTCAGAAGATGAGTTAGCTTTCACTGAAACCAAAATTTCAAAGATATTTAAGGAAGTTTGAAAGAAGGTAATCTTACACCACCATCAGGATGATTCAAATAAGCAGTATTCAGTCATATCAAGTCTTTGTAAAGAGAAAGGAAGGGTTGTAGATCCATCAACCCAATGCAGTGTTGAAGTCAATGAATATTTAGGATTCCCTATGGCCATGACAAGAAGCTAGAATAAGATGAAGATATTTTTAAAAAGTTGAAAATCCTTTGGATGCCAGAAGAAATGCATCCAGTATTAGAAGGGAAGTGCATCTATTCTGAAAATGAGAATTTGCAGAGTATTAAACAGTACAAATATCAGATCGAGTACCTGCATGAAACAAATGAGGGATTAGTGACTGCTAACAGAAGATTGAGAGAAGATTTAGAGGAGGTAAATGATCACTATCAGGAATTAATTGCAGTTTCTAAGGAGGCTTTAAAAAGGAAAAGACATACACAAAGTCTGTATGCAGAACTGAAGCAAACCATTCAAGGCCTAACACAGCAAAATCAGGAGCTTGCAAAAAGAGTTGAAAAGCTGGAAGCTAATCATCAGAAAGCAATAAGGAAGACTTGAGCTTTAGAAGGGATAGTGCTTTTGGCTGAGGCTGCTAAGGACTTGTAAAATGCTTCAAGAATAGTGGTTATTAGTTAGTTTTTGAAAAAGTTAGTTTATTTTGTATGACTATATTCTTATTAAACAATTCAGTAGTATGAACTAAAAGTAGTTTTTTTGGGTTATGTAACTGTCTTTGAAAAACCAAGATAAAAGTAAGGTCAGAAAAAGACCGAGGGTTCAAATTTTTGTACAAGGGGAGGCTATCAAGCTATTGTTTATGGAGCTAAGTGTCAAAAACTCTTATGTATTTTGAATGACTGATTATGAAATATATGCAACTATAATCCCTGTTTAGCCTATTTGCTGGTTTCATTTCTGATTGGTTTAATCACTCAGTTGATATATTCATTTCTGATTGGTTTAATCACTCAGTTGATATATTCATTTCTTCTTTGAAGTTATTATTCATGAAATGCTTGTTAACTATGGATGAAATTCAGAGATGTGATTATTGTTTATTGTTTATATTTTATATATTATGCATCTCAGTCCTTCTTTGTGCATGACTTAGTGTTTTCCTTATCCTTGTGAATTTTTTACCCTATTGTTTACAAACTGTACAACCAAAACCCTAAAAAACGTATTTTACTTAATTTTGTTTTATGAGATTGTGTTGGCTTGTTCTTTTGTAGTCTGAGAAAAATTTATGGTGTTGATGTATTTGTAACTTCGGAATGTATTCATCTGTATATCTTATGTATTGTACCCCGATGTTTATTCCGGGATGTGTCTGTAATGTAATTGAGTCATGTCATACCCCAATGTTTATTCTGGGAAGTTTCTATAATGAGAAAGTCATGTCAAGTCATTGTGGGTAACCCTCCTATTGGTCAAGGGTTAAAGTCCCCACAGTTGTGGGGCCCTAGGGTTATTAGACTATCCTAGTGAGGTCGACCCTAGGTGAGTCATTGTAAGTCAGGGAAATAGTCCCCACCATTGTGTTACCCTCCTATTGGTCGGAGGAGGAAAAGTCCCCACAAGTTGTGGGGAACTAGGGTTATTAGACACTCCTAGAGATGTCGTCTCTAGTAAGTAATTCTTAAGTGAGGCCGACATGTTGGAGTGGGTTCCAAGTGAATAGAAGAATATAAATAGAGTGTGAGTCTCTCTATTTACAACACACACACTCACTCATTGGGGCACATGAGTGAGAGAGGAGAAGCTCTCTTAGTGTGAGAGAGAGAGAGAGAGATAGAAGCTATGGAGATCATCTTTATGTTTTTGGGTTTTAATTTTGGTGCTGATTCTATCTCTGAGAAAGTTGTGGGGTTTTCACCATTTATGGTTTCCCTGAGGATAAACACTGTGTTCATTGTCTCTTGTGTTTGATCGCTGTGCTTATTATTCTCTCAGTTAAAGATCCTAATATAATGCTAGCTTAATGATAAAAATATAACATGGTATCAGAGCTAAGCTGAGAAGAAGAAATTGTGCAGCTATAGAAGCTAGGGCTTCTTAATTTTTGGGTCTCTCTCCACAATCCATCAGCAAAAGTATGGTAGGTTGACTCTCCATTGAAGGGCGCATCTTTCTGTCGAAGCGGAATTCGATTCTAAGCATTTTCATTTTTCGATGTGGAAATTAGGAATTTCTACAGAAAAGGAATTTTTGAGTGAGCCCAGCATAGGATTGTTCTCCTCATCAAAATATAATTTTAAAGACTTGGATCAAGAAATTTGGTTAGGTGAAACTCCGAGAAAGTCAAACCCTAGTTTGACCTCGAGCTAGAAAAACCCTAAATACTAAAACTGATACGTTTTGGTACATTTGCTATATCCCAATATTGACGAAGGAACAGGAGCTGAAAATTGCAGAGTCTGAAGATACAAACCAGATGTACACTTTTCCCAACAACCATCCTCATATTCACTATATTCTGGGAGATATGATCCTTCCAAGTCAAGATTCCAGCCTCTTCCAGAATTCATCCCTAAACAGGACACCTGGGGAGAATTGAAATATCTTGGGATACAGAGGTCCAAATGGAATTCATGAAGATGTCACAAAAAGGGCATGGACTTTAATTTCGGTGGTCCAAATATCAGACTCAGAAGATGAACCTGTGACACGTGGCATGTCGTACAACTTCGTTGTTCTGAATCGTCTTGTAACAGGTCACCTTGGGAAAAGGATCATAAATCCCAAATGGTGAAACCAATTCTAATGAAACCTATGGTTTTGGATCAAAAACATGGGAGGTTACCTCAGTGAGAAATTGCAGACACAGAGGAGAATTAATTTCAGAGATATCACAGAAACAGTGATAGGAATTTCTGCAGAAGAAATTGGAAAACTAGGGCTTCCTGTTCCGGGAGCTTCCCTCCACTATGTTCAGAAAAGGAGTACATTGGACAGCTCCATTTAAAGAGATCTATCTATATATCTAATCAGATATAAAATATTCCAAGTTTTTAATATTAGGGTTTCTATGACAAACCCTAGATCAGCCAGCTCTGGAACCAAGACAGACACCTCAAATCGGTAAGATCTAATCCTTTGCTATTTTCATTTGAGTTTCTCATTTCAAAGTGATCTATCACATCAGCTTGATGATAAGCTTGGTGAAGTTGACAACTTCCAATCATGGAATTATTTGATCTCTTTGAAGAAAATGAATTGGATACCTACATGAGTAGAGAGGTTCCAGTTCCAGAGGGAGATGAGGCTCAAAGCCTTACTCAAGAAGAACTTGGTCAAGACCAAGAAGATCACTGTTGATTCAGTCACAGATCAACTTGTACCACAAGTGTCTCCCCAAAGACACCGGATATGTTTGATTCCTTGACCAAGCTATTTGAAGGGAAGAACATACATTAAAAGATGACCTTAATAAACCAGCTGAAGAATGTGAAGATCCCGAATGCAGAGACCATGCAGTCATAAGGGTCTCTTAAATCAAAGAACAACTTGAAGCAGTAAAAGAAGAAGTGAAGAATGCAGAAGTGGTGATGGCCACCTTGAATGGCCTCCCAGGATCATGTGATTCATTCATTCGAGGAATGTGTGCCAGAAAGAAGTGATTAATTTCAGTAGACTTTGGGAAGAAGAAGAAGCTCGACTCATAAGAAGAGAAGAGAAGATGGGAGCAATTGTGAAGATCAAGCTCTCACCATCCAAAGAAGATCCCTCAAGCAATGAGGAATATGAATAACTCAACTCTTGAAGCACCTCTTATCCACCTGAGCATTTGGATAAGAAATGATGCTTCCATGAATGAAGAATACGATGAAGCTGAAGGCTCAAGGAGGAGTCTACCCACGAAACAAATAAAGATAAGTATTCAATTGTCATTTCATGATATTATTTTGTTATGCATTTATATTCAGTTGATGTATTATGCATGATAGGATGTTTGCATTAATGATAGTATACCTCTAATATGCATGTGATGGGTAAGTAGCTCATGGTGCTATACAACTCTCCATTGCTACTTATCTAGAATGAAACCTCTTTGCTGACATATTGGATTTGTGCACAATCTCAATGTTGTCCTGGTGGATATGGAAGGCATCTAGAAACGTTTTCGTGAGATATGGATGAATGTTGTATTGGATAAAGTAGTTGCATGATCATATATTTATGCATAAGAATTTGCCAGTATGAATATTCCTTATGAAATTTTTCTAACCATACAAATGCATTTGACTTGTAGGAAAGATCGCATACATAATCGCCTGCAAACAAAGAAGAATGAGACTTGTTTCGAAGAACAAGTGACGAAAGTTCAAATATGAAAAATAATATGACGAATACAACGACATCATTAATGCAGAACATTCCAAGAACAAAGGGAAGATCAGTTCAAGAAGAATGATATCTAGGATGCAGTATCAATACGTGAAGGAAATCCCATAGTTCCATCATGCAATAGATGGAAACATCGTGGGATACAAGGCAAGATTCGTAGCGTGAGGCTTCTCATGAAAAGAAGGCATATACTACGAAGAGACATTTGTAGCCAGTGGGAGTTGAGACACATTACAGGAAGAATCATATGTGCAAATGAAAGAAGGCCCTGTACGAGCTCAAAATACACCCATGGGATAACACATACATGAGGAGCTTGATGAGGCTCTGAACCTTTTCTACAAGCTTGATAAAGGATGACAAGCTCACAGATGGGTGCAAGAAGAACTTTTGAAAAGGTTCAATATAGAGGATCATGGTATGCAGTGATCCTAGATGGATACATAGAAGATTAGTAGCATAGGAAGCTACTTGTCACTCCGGTACAGAATGTTTCAGTGCATAGAGTACAAAAGACAGAGGAAGTATGATGCTTCAGAGGGAGTGACTGCAGAAGACCCTGAGGTTCGACATGGTATGACAGGATGGAAATATTACTGATGAATCTAGGCTTTACTGAGAGTAAAGTGGATTCCAACCTTTGCTTCAAGGTTGAAGGTGGAATACCAGCGATACTCCTGTTATGTGTCGATGCACTACGTTCTAGGCATGGAGGTGTGGACAAGGGAAGTATGCAGTAAAAATCCTAAAGAGGTTCAGGATGATGGACTGCATGACCACACCTATGGCATCGAACATGAATCTATTGAGTGTTGATTGATCAGATTTGGTAGATGCCACGATGTATCATCAGATGATTTGTTCCTTGATGTACCTGAAAGATATGAGACCAGATACTTGCTTTATTGTGAACACATTGAGACATGTTCACTTGATGCCTGGAAGTATGATACAAATCAGAAGATTAACCTAGAAGGTTATACAGATTTAGATTGGGCAGTGCCATTGATAGGAAGAGTGCTTTGGAGTGCTTCTTTAGTGTGAGATCATGTGTGATCTCTTGGTTGACAGGATGGAGTCCTGCATGGCGGTGAGTATAGCTGAGGAAAAATATGTTGCCACTTGATATTTGGGAGGTAGTCTGTTTCCTTTGAAAACTACTATTTGATTTTCTTGATCTGTGTCACGTCCCCATGCCTCCGACCGGCATAGAGGACGCGACTACTAGCTTTATCAGACCGGGCTAACCGCCCATGAACATGTACAGGCTTAAAAATTGCTGGAAACAGAATGCTTAAACGTATGCGTTGAACTTAATTATGCACATATGAGAAATTATCATGTACATATGCAATTATCTATTAGACACAGCAGAAACATCATACATTCCAACAAGCATTCTTTCAACATGTTCATTTCATTTTCATTAATAGAATTTAAGATTACAGAAGTAAAATGCACAAGATTACTTATCTTATGAAATCTTTGCTCTGCAACCAGCTACATCGCTGCAACATTCCACCCAACCATAGGCCAGTGTGCTCCTTAATCTCTCAGCAGCGCTGCCACCCCCGAGCTGGGCATGATTCTCCAAGGATTGAGGGAACTAGCAGGCTTACACATAGCCAGGGATATACAAAACACAGCCAAGCCAACATAGTTGGGTTTATCAGGACATTAAGGAGCTGGAGAAGGCAAATTGCTAAGCTGGTGAGCTCATTACAGAGCCAAGGACACCTACACCAGAACTAGCCTGACCTCTAAGACACCCATCCACATCCAACACAAGGAATCAGTCCCTTCTCTGCTACGCAGTCCCTGAGGCCCTGCATTCCCTTCCAGTGCTATTCAGGGGTGATGGAGAAGAAGGATAGCCCTCTAGCTCTGTCTGTGTGGTTCATCAAGCAAAGCTAAGCCAACATCCCTAATCCTCTCACAGTCCGAAGACCAACCATTTCACTCAGGCAACTCATTTAGTTTTCACAGCTTAAATAGGGAAAAACGATTTCTGAGTCGTTCTTGGCCCTCTCGTGGCCAAAACGACTCCCAATAATCGAATTACACAGTCCCAACTAAACATTAAACGTGGGGGAAGAACAACAGCTCCAATCTCAGCATAAAAATGACAAAAATTACACAACCATATCGGTCTATAAGGAGAACATACAGTTGAGGACGTCAATGGCTCTTTTCAGGAAAATTGTGGGTGAAAACGCACAGCTCTCAGCTCACTGCAGCAGCTGGAAAACCAAGAAAATTCATGTGCGTGAGGAAGCAATCCGACCCATTGAGGAAAGGAACAGACAATGGAGGTCCTGCATGAGGAAAAACAGCTCCGTTTTTGCCCGTGGATGCACAACAACAGGAAGGACGCGAATTTGCAGTTCGTGGGTGCTCAGCAAATCATGGAGAGAGGAAGAAAAATCCGCGTGGGTGAAGAGTGCTTTTTTCCTTTCCATTCAGAAGTCAACTATGGGTGGAGTGTGCATGGGGGAAAGGACTGACAGTCCTGACACACCCATTGCTAGACAATAACTGCCTCAAATGCCAGCATAGATTCTTAAATGAAAGTGGTTGGAATAAGACAAAGGAAGAAGACACATGGATTTTTCCCTTTTTGGCTCAAGATTGACAAATCCCCCCCACATCCTCATCCTTGGGAAAATAATGTTCCTTTCGATTTAGTTGCCGCGACTGTAGCTGGTTGTGTTCATTTTAATTAATTATGATGCATATTTACATGATGACCGATATAATATATGTCGCATTCCCCAACATACCGTCAGTGACAAATATAAATCCAACACATAGCATAGCCGATCAATGGTGGGGCCTTGGCCTTTAGCTCCACACCATGATCATTTACAATATACACATCATATACATCTAATGTAACGGGGTCAAAACCAGGACATTACAATCTGACTTGCATTTTTGGTATGATGCAGAGAGGAGCAATGAAGCTCTAGTTTGTGATGCAGATTGAGATCTCTCGAAAGAAGGAGTTCTAGCATAGCTGGTGAGACAGTTTTTTCAATCATAAATCCTAGCGAAGCTCATAGGTTACTCAGATGTAAATGGTCCTATAGGTTTCCCCCGGATATAATTGGTCCTGGCGAAGCTCCTAGGTTATCCTTGGATGTAATCAGCCCTGATGTGATTCTATGCTAGAAATGGCCAGAGTGAAGTTTGAGTACTTTAGGGAGAAGCTTGGTGTTCTCCAGATTGAGGTTCCCTCCAAAGGGGACGTGATGATTTTGTGTTCCTTTCTAACATGATGAGAGGATCGGTTCCTTCCATGGTCAGATGTAAGTGTTGTGCCCTTCCGACATGGTGATAGGATTGGTTCCTTCCATGGTCGGATGTAAGAGCTATGACATGGTGAGAGGATTGGTTCCTTCCATTTTCAGGTGTGTGTGGATACCACATCCAACATAAAAAAGGGCTAGCTCAGTGGAGACACATCTAGTATGAAAAAGGACTAGCTCTGTGTAGCTACCAAATCCAGTATGAAAAAGGACTGGCTCTGTGAAGACACATCTAGTATGAAAAAGGACTAGCTCTGTGTAGCTACCACATCTGGTATGAAAAAGGACCAGCTCTGTGAAGACTCATCTAGTATGAAAAAGGACTAGCTCTGAGTAGCTGCCACATCTAGTATGAAAAAGGACTAGCTCTGAGTAGCTGCCACATCTGGTATGAAAAAGGACCAGCTCTATGATGCCTCATCTAGTATGAAAAAGGACCATCTCTCTGATGCCTCATCTGGTATGAAAAAGGACCAGCTCTGTGAAGACTCATCTAGTATGAAAAAGGACTAGCTCTGAGTAGCTGCCACATCTAGTATGAAAAAGGACCAGCTCTATGATGCCTCATCTAGTATGAAAAAGGACTAGCTCTGTGATGATACATCCAGTATGAAAAAGTAATGGATCTGTATAGGTTCCTATGACAAGAAGAATCAATAGATAGCACCCATGATGATGACCCAGTGATGATCCAGATCAAGTGTTGATGATCCAGATCCAGTGATGATGATCCAGCATTGATGATCCAAATCGAGTGTTGATGATCCATATCTAGTGATGATGATCTAGCAGTGATGATCTAGATCAAGTGATGAACCAGATCCAATGATGATGTCCAGTGATGATCCAGATCCAGTGATAATGACCAGTGATGATCCAGATCCGATGATGAAGATCACTTGAATATAAATATTACTTGAATATGAATATGACTTGAAGATAAATAAGACTTGAATATGACGAGGACTTGATGATGATGTAGAAGATACAGAGAAGAAGACTTGTGCTGAAAATTGTGTCGAGAAAATACCTTCCTAGTTAAGAGGGAGTGTTGATGTATTTGTAACTTCGGAATGTATTCATCTGTATATATTATGTATTGTACCCCTATTTTTATTCTGGGATGTGTCTATAATGTAATTGATTCGTGTCATACCTCGATATTTGTTCTAGGAAGTTTCTATAATGAGAAATTCATGTCAAGTCATTGTGGGTAACCCTCCTATTGGTCAAGGGTTAAAGTCCCCACAGTTGTGGGGCCCTAGGGTTATTAGAATATCCTAGTGAAGTTGAACCTAGGTGAGTCATTGTAATTCAGGGCAATAGTCCCCACCATTGTGTTACCCTCCTATTGGTCGGAGGAGGCAAATTCCGCATAAGTTGTGGTGCACTAGGGTTATTGGACACTCCTAGAGATGTCGGCTCTAGTAAGTAATTGTTAAGTGAGGCCAACATGTTGGAGTGGGTTTCAAGTGAACAGAATAATATAAATAGAGTGTGAGTCTCTCTATTTACAACACACACACACACTCATTGGGGCGCATGAGTGAGAGAGGAGAAGCTCTCTTAGTGAGAGAGAGAGAGAGACAGAAGTTGTGGAGATCATCTTTATGTTTTCGGGTTTTAATTTTGGTGTTGATTCTATCTATTTTTGGGTTTTACTTTTGGTGTTGATTCTATCTCTGAGGAAGCTATGGGGTTTTCACCATTTATGGTTTCCCCAAGGATAAACACTGTGTTCATTGTCACTTGTGTTTGATTGCTGTGCTTGTCATTCTCTCAGTTAAAGATCCTAATATAACGCTAGCTTAATGATAAAAATATAACATTTGGCACTAACATATTTGGTGTCGTTGCCAGGGACGAAGCTGAAGCATACTTTCCCTGGGTTATTCATCATTCAACTGGTTTTGAGAGGTGAACCAAAGCCAGAAAATCATTAAGACTATATTTCACCAAATAGTTCATCGTGGCTACTAAGGGATTTGGGATAATAGGTAGACCTAGTTCACCATTACACCTGGGTGTCTCAAACCCGAAGCAAATTCTAAAAGAAGCTAGGAAAATTAGGAGATCACAGTCATACCTAGATTTATGCAGCCCTAATTAATTTGACCTGCTGTCACCCTTTCCACTTTCCAAGGAGGAAAAATAAAATCTATCTTGACAAATCAATCGACAACTCCACTAGTTCAATATGCAGAAGTCGAAGACCATGGAATCCATTCTAGCTCGAAGGTTTGCACCTTTCAATTTTTCCGATGTTCCAGGTTTTCCAAATCCTGTACCTACTATGGATGTTTGGGTAGATGATCTTCCACAGTTTAGAGAAAGAAAAGAGGATAATCCTTTAGATCACCTCATTAGATTTCATCAATATATGGTTCAGTTAAATATATAGCATGAAGATGTGCTCATGAAAATTTTCATCTATTCACTCGAGCAAGATGCCCGAGAATGGTATTTTTCTCTTCCTGCGCTGCTAGCATTTCCTCACTGAAATAATTCCACACATGTTTTCGGAAACATTGTAAGTATATGTTCTCAGCTGAATTCTTTTTTAAAGATTGTTGTGAGCAGGATGATTTTAATAATACAATTCCTAATTCAAAAAATCATGATGATAAGTATAATCAAGGATTCAAAACATATCATGAAGAAGTTGTAGTTTCAAAAATTGTTGAAGATGAAGAGGTAACATTTTCAGATACTGCTGTCAAGGAAGAATTCCACGATCATTACGATAATCAAGTTGTTGTTTTAAGTCAGGTTGAAGATTATTCTAGTGATGAGATCAACAAAGATAGTTTGGAATATTCTCATAATGATTTCAATAGTCTTAATAATCATTTGAATGCTAATCCTGTTGAAGATCAATCTCTTGTTCAACAAACTATTGGAAATCATTGTTGTGTTAAAAATCAGCCTTGTAATGAAGAAAAACATGAACCTTCAGCATCATCATTTGAAATTTCTCAGAATGATGCTCGTTATGATGAAGAGATTGGGGTTCCATGACAAGAATTCTGTGATGAATTATATTCTATTCCTTTTCGTTTTGATACTAAAATTGATGAAAGCTAGGATGTTCACATTTTTAACGTTATATCAGAAGTTTCTTATATTCATGGTTATGATAAATCTGTTGTTCAAAACCATTATGAAGATGCTCTATTTTTTTATAAATATGATGATGAAATTGAAAAGAAAGACCCAGAAATGTGTGAGGTGTGTGATATGGCACAATATAATAAGAATATTCAGGAATGCATTCAGTCCATTATCCTTGAACAACCGGAGCAAAGGTATGATAGTTATCCATTTGAAGACAATGTGGAAAAAGAGGTTCAGCTTGTTGACATTATTGATGATACTGTCCAAAAAATTCCGGAGCAAATTCAGGCTGATCCTGATGTATTTTATCTCCAATTCCTGCTTGATATTCATGGAACAAAATATTCTTATGGACAACCTATCTTTTTCATAGAACAGGAAGAGGTAACTTTTGGACTTTTATGATCCAGTGGCAGATTATTTAGAGTCAATACTAAGTTATAAATCTGTTATTTTAGAGACACCATTTGATGAAAGTGAGTGTAAGTTGTTAGATCTTTGCTCTTCATTTTTTCTAATATTTCTGATTATATATATATTCGGAGTTGGAAACAAGTTTTGGTGGGTTGATGAAATTTTTTCCTGGTTACATTGGAAATGGGATTACAATTTGATCCAGTAAATGGAAGGTTCCTCAAATACTTTTATAGTCTTTGAAAAAAAGAGATTTGATTTTCATTGTATATATCGGTCTGTGAAGGATTGAATAAAGACTCCATAGCCCAATGGATGTTTTGTAGAATAGCATGCAGTTTTAGTTACAGAAGGCACTAGTCTACAGGTTCTTGAAACCTCACAGGGAGGACTTCATCCCGCAGCAGGATCCAAATGTTATAGCCTATTTTTGTTTTCTATTTTTGAACCATTTGCTTGTCTTAAAAATATGTTTTTTCTTATTGTTTTAAAGTTTTGACCTTGGTTTCTTTTAAAATATTTTGATTTTAGGCTTATGTTTATAGTTGATTTAATAGGTTTTATTTTTAATTTTGGCTTTACTTACGGTTAATTTCATGGTTTTTATGGGATTATAGGATGTATATATTTATGAAAGGTTCTAAAGAAATATCATAAGGCCTTATTTAAAGTTATTTACCAAAATTTAACCCTTTGTTGTGAGTTTTATTTTGAAAATTATTGAAACAGGCATTCTTGTAGTGCAATCCCGAAAAAGTTACACACGCACACTACAAGAAAATCGTGCTATTTGAAATCATTATTTTTGGCTCAAAGTTTTTGAAATTGGTGCATAGGAGAGGACATTCACACTTCTTAATGAGTTTGATACATGTTTTCAACCAGAGTGATCATTGTGACAAGTGTTAATAGTTCAGGCAACGAATCATTAGCGTAAGTTGCGGTGGTGGTCTGGAAGTTATGATACAAAATAATGGAACATTGATAATTATCCATGATGAGGAAAATTCACTTTGAATTATGAATCTCTTGAAGTGCATGAAGAGCATATGAGGTAGTGGCAGAGTTTTGGCAATTTGTAATCAAGGTTTGAAGAAGGTTGGAAATTTAGGGCTTTGAAGGGAGACAGTTTGGCACTATAGTGGCGGTCAGAGAAGGATTAAAGAATGAAATGGGACACCTAGCAGATCAGAAAATGCATTTCTAGCAGCTGAATTCACTATTCTGATAGGTAGGAGACGAATTTCTATCATATTCCATGTATTTGGGTTTACATTGACAGAAGTTTAATTATGGAATTTAACAAAGAATGCTAGTATATAAACCCAATTTATGGTCAAATGTCGAATTTTCTATGTAAATAGAATTAAGATACTTATCATTTTAAGAAATACAATCGAATTCAGGGGTTTAGTTTCCCAACATATCATTGTCAGTCAAAATTTCCAAGATCTGAATAGAGTTAGAGTTCTTTACTAAAAGAAACAATTTGTTCAGTCATTTAAAATGAAGAGGAGTGGGAAAACAAACAAAGTTGAACCCTTAGACATGTCTTGGGTTCAAGCATTCCCAGATTGTGCAAGATTGTTTTTAGAGGCAGGATGGTTAAGCTTTTTTGAGAAAATTGATGGGTATCACAAAAAGGTCTCATATAAGTTTGCTCAATGTTTGGATAAAGATATTGTTACTTTTAACACCTTGAAAATTGAGTTGACCAGAGAACTAATTGCAGAGGCTACAGGGATCCCAGATGAAGGTGAATACTGGTTCAAAAAAGTACCTTTTACCTTTGATGGATAGAATTACTTGCTTCCATATGTGGATGCAGAATGGGGAAAAGGTGTACATATCCAGAAATTCAAACCAGAATGGAGAGAGCCAATAAAAATTCTGCAAATTTATATCACTTGTGAAGGAAGATTTGCATTTGTTTTTAAGTATCATTTCAGGTTTTTGCAACATCTTAACCATGAGCCAAAGATGAATCTTCCATTATTTTTCCTTAAAAGTCTACAAAAGATGTCTAGCAGGGTAAAGGAGTATTAAGACCATACTAAATAGTCTATATTTCATCATGGTCTAATTAAGCTAATCATAAGTACTGTGCTTCAAAAGAAGGAAAAAACATGGGATTATTTTCTATTTTGGTCTAGATTTCAAACAAAGAAGGAAGATCAAGATCAGAAAAGATAGTTCAATAAAGGTCATAATTTGGTCAAGAAACTGAAAAAGAGAGTCAATGTCAAGATTGAAGAGGATAATGTACCAGAAAAATCTATGACCCAAAGAGATGAAAATATTGAAGATGAAAAGCAGACAAATATTGAGGAAAATGAAATATCAAAGTGTACAGGAATGAAGAATTTGGAGTGTATAGGAATGAAGGATTTGGATCCTGTAGAGGATAGTCTACATGTAGAAATAAACCAGGAAGTAGAGGAAAATGTGAAAGAACAGGAACAAGTTCCTATTATAGTACAGTCTGAATATGAGGAAATTTCATTGTTTAATTAAGCAAGGGTTGACACTGAATAGGATGTACAGAAATAGTCTGAAGAAGGGGTAATGTCACGAGGGATAAAAAGAAAGGTAGTTCAGTTAGCTTCTATAAAACATCAAAGAAAAACTTTGAGTATGTTAGGAGAAATTGGAGCAGGTTGGATGCCTAAGAATAGACCTAAGAATAAGCTTAGATTGAATATGAAGAAATTGTTAAACCCTAAACTAGCCCAAAAGAAGATTACAGTGATTGAAGACTCTTCATCTCAAGAAGAGTTAGAATACAATGAAGATCTAACTGAAAAGGAGATGAAGGGTAAGAAACAAATTATTTTAGAAGATGAGTTAGCTTTCACTGAAACCAAAATTTCATAGATATTTAAGGAAGTTTGAAAGAAGGTAATCTTAGACCACCATCAGGATGATTCAAATAAGCAGTATTCAGTCATATCAAGTCTTTGTAAAGAGAAAGGAAGGGTTACAGATCCATCAACCCAATGTAGTGTTGAATTCAATGAATATTCAGGAGTCCCTGTGGCTATGACAGAGTAGCTGGAAGAAGAAGAAGAGATTTTTAAGAAATTAAAAATCCCTTGGATGCCAGAAGAAATGCATCCAGTATCAGAAGGGAAGTGCATTGATTCTAAAACTGAGAATTTGCAGAGGAGTATTAAACAGTACAAATATCAGATCGAGTACCTGCATGAAACAAATGAGGGATTAGTGACTGCTAACAGAAGATTGAGAGAAGATTTAGAGGAGGTAAATAGTCACTATCGGGAATTAATTGCAGTTTCTAAGGATTCTTTAAAAAGGAAAAGACAGACCCAAAGTCTGTATGCAAAACTGAAGCAAACCATTCAAGACCTAACACAGTAAAATCAGGAGCTTAAAAAAAGAGTTGAATAGTTCGAAGCTGATCATCAGAAAGCAAGAAGGAAGACTCAAGCTTTAGAAGGGATATCTCTTTTGGTAGAGGCTGCTAAGGACATGTAAAGTGCTTTAAGAATAGTGGTTATTAGTTAGTTTTTGAAAAGGTTAGTTTATTTTGTATGACTATATTCTTATTGAACAATTTGGTAGTATGACCTAAAAGTAGTTTTTTTCAATTATGTAACTGTCTTTGAAAAACCAAGAAAAAAGTGAGGTCAAAAGAAGACTGAGGGTTGGAATTTCTGTACAAGGGGAGGATATCAAGATATTGTTTATGGAGCTAAGTGTCAAAAACTATTATGTATTTTGAATGACTAATTATGAAATATATTATGCAACTATAAGCCCTGTTTAGCCTATTTGTTGGTTTCATTTCTGATTGGTTTAATCGGTCAGTTGATATATTCATTTCTTGTTTGAAGTTATTATTCATGAAATGATTGTTAACTGTGGATGAAATTCAGAGCTATGATTATTGTTTATGGTTTATATTTTATATATTATGCATCTCAATCCTTCTTTGTGCATGATTTAGTGTTTTCATTAACCTTGTGAAGTTTTTACCCTCTTATTTACAAACTGTACAACCAAAAACCTAAAAAACCTATTTTACTTAATTTTGTTTTATGAGATTGTGTTGGCTTGTTCTTTTGTAGTCTGAGAACAATTTCTAGCACTAACAGGGAGCATTCCCTGAGGGGGAGGAGTATGCTCAAAGGACGTTCCCTTTTCCATTGATTCCAAAGGGGGAGAGAATTTTTGTTGGTAGTGGGAGCTTGTTCTGAAGAGGAGTTATGGTGTTTTCATCAATGAAAATGGGGGATATTGTTGATTAAGTTTTCATTGATGCCAACGGTGTCTGGTAATTGATTCCAACTGCTGATTCCTTGGTTCCCCTTGTGGAGCACCTAATGGTTAGTGTTTACCTTGTGTTTGTTTGTGTTAGAGGATCCCTTTTGACCTTGGCCAAGCCCAATATTAAAGCCCTTAGAGGCCTTGGAACAATGACAAAATCCCTGGTTACCCATTGACTTGGTCAAGTACCCCTAATTTATATCTTGGTCCCATTTGATTCCATTTTTGAGTTTCTTACTCCTGGTTAGTCTTTCGTTATTGGTCTTTGTGTTGCTTGTTATGCTTGTACTTGTTTTGATATATCGATTGGTTGTTGAATGGATGATGTGGATCATGTATAAAATCCTTGATGTGTTTATGGTGAATCCCATTTCTTTCATTAGATGTTATTTAGGTTGTTAAGTTTTTTGGGGGTCCTTGAGTCCACAAGCTTAGATCTCGATCCTCTTGCATGTGGGGACATAGGTCTTGGAACCCACAGTTATGGTGGTATGTTGGAACCCATTATTATGGGGTCCTTGGTGTCCTTGAAATTTTAGGTCTTGAACCCACATATATGGTGGTTTGATGTCCCTTATATGCTATATGCTCATTGGCATTTAGTATCCTTGTGATCATGCATATGAACCCCATAATGTGTTGCAAACTAGTGGTGAGGTCTTTGTACCCCTCTTTTGGGGTGTTGCTACTCTTATTATGATGAAGATATATAGTGGAACAATTTGATATGTTTTTAATGATATGGATACCTTGAACATGATGGTGTTGAATCCCTTGAAGTCCTTGAATCCATTTTGTATAATAATGATGATATTCTTGAAAAAGTCTCTGTTCCCACTTGATTGGTGGTGTTGGGGTCCTTGATACCCTTGATATGATGAGTATATGGGGGATCCCTCCTCTTTTTTAATGTAAATTATGTGGATGTGAATACCATATAATCCCTCGTGCCTTTGATGATGTCAATTAAAGCCTTTGACCTTGGAAATTATGCATAAGGTAACATGGTCTTTGGCACCTTTATGTGTGGAGTCTTGATGCCTTGTACAAATTGAATAATTTAAGGGTAATATACCAAGAATTTGAAAACAAATCCATCATAGGGAGATATTCCTTTTAAATCCATTTCCGTTGATATGTGGAGCATATTCTAACTCCTTACGGTTAAAGAGATATGAATTTTTAAAGTTGGTGTACCCCACCTTTTTGGGTGAGTTGACCAAACAAAAGAGACTTTAATTATTTGTAATTTTGAATTATATGTCAGCCCAAGGTAATAAATTTTATCCACAACCTATATAAATATAATATCAAACATTTCATTTTTTCATCATCAATTCTCTCAGGAATTTCGCAACTCTTGGAGAAAAGTGTGAAATTTTGTGACTGAGAAAATTTTTGGCATCTTCACTAAAATTGGCATAACTTTCTCATACGGAATTGGAATTACAAAATTGTTGCCTTATTGGAAATATAGTTATGAAGGATATGTGATGACATGATCTAAACTTTATTTTAGTTTTTCTAGTTTTTCCTGATCTTGTGATCTTCAATAATGTATGGTTCATGCTGCATGGTTTGTAATCAGGAATATTGCACCTTTTGCAGACAGAAGTTGTTCCTCTGGTCTAAAGGGTTCAAATCCAGAACAAATGAGTGAATGACAAAGGATGGAGACCTTCCCTGGATGTCGTAGACACATAGAATACTACTTCTATTGTGAACCTATGTACCTGCAAATGGATCAAACATGCAAACACATCAAAGCTACTAGAAAATAATTTACTTATCCATGTTAGTGACTAAGGGATCTAACAACATGTACATGTGAAATCAAAACAACTGTAATGTGGGATGGAAATAAGCTTTGCATTAAGAATGTATGGAGAATCTTACAACAATTTCCTTAGTGTTGACAGACATCTCCATGAGACAAACACTTCATCCCCATAAGCTCCAACTTTGCTCTCTATGCTCTCCAATGATTTGGACTAGGTAGGCAATCCAACAACATAACAATACCTCTATAGTTCTCCCCTTCAACTATGGACATGAGCTTGTATTTATAAGGCTCAATGGATAGGGATAGTTGAGAGAATTGTGGTTGAGGTGGATCTAATATCCTATGATGGGGGATCTTGAGCTCAAACTAACCCACAATGATAGGGATAAGGGAGGCCACGAGGCTCATGATCTAGAAGCCTCGAGAAACTTCTCTTTTTCCCATTTTACCTAGGGCACCACTTTTCTTCTCTTATGACAGAGCAGTTTATATGAGAAACACATTTGGACCAAATACCATAGGTAGTGGCACCGCTTCTTGAAAACAGGATACAGGTGGTGCTAAGAAAGGTACCGCTCATGGGCCACAAGGAAAGTGCGGTGCTGATTTTTTTTAAGTAGAATTGACAAACAAAGTAAGTTTCCACTCTAAGTGTTGGGATTAAAGGAAAAAATGGAATTTAAGGGTCTTATAACATGGTGGCGATAGGATTTGGGTATAACAAAATGCCCCCCAAATCATGAGACTTAGAGGGACACGATAAGCGAGAGCTTTGAGAGAACAAGTTATCACTTAGAGGTGAAAATGTCAGCTCGATCGGAGAATGTCGTCTAATAGGAATCTATAGTACATCAATATTTTTGACTCATAGACACATGTAACCAACTCATTTCTATAGACCAATACAAGGAATATCCATGAGAGGAATAAACAAGCATGGCTACTAGAATACAACTTAGATACATGTGATAGAGGACTCATACTTGGACATAACTACTGGACATACAACGTAGATCTATGTCATACAGACGCAAATTTGAGCATAGCCATGACCATACAAATTTGGATCCATTCTAGATATACAAAACTCCATCGCAACTTGGGGAAAGCAATGAGCGCTTAAACAAATACCCAGGGTCTTCGTCTCGTCTTTCACAAAGTATGATTCTATCCATGTGATTACAATGATCTGAAGTCGAACATGGTAGAAACCACTTGATTACCGACCAATGATGTGAACCATTAACAAGTGCGAGGGATACCACCATTGATGTCAATGATTCCCAAGGTAACCTAGTACAATCTACTGAGCATGAATAGATGTTCTGATGTCGAACACCCAGTCGATTCTATCGATCAAAGGTCAATGATGTGAACCTATGTCGAGAGAGAGAGAATTTGTCATTAAGCGATACATATATCAAGGTACTAAGTTTTGTTTCTAATACTATTTCTCGGATGATGAGCTGATGTCGACGGGAATAGTCTCGTCAAAGGAGGGCCATGATGAGTCCCACATCAATGACACAAAACTTAGAACATAGTTCTATAATGATGTGAATATAGTAACCACAAGACTGACTCAAAAGTACTGACACAGAGACTATTTTGACTATAGAGGTAAACTTATTCAACTTCCCTTTGAACATCAGGCGGCACGACAAAATACTTGGAAGAATGACTAAACCAGACAAACACACAATGTGATAGTGGACAATGCATTCTCTTGAAAGACTCAAAGGAGTGACATGACTCATGAAAGTGGATAATCATGGAGATCAGCTAAATACCCAATTGACTGAAATGATATGCGGACAAGTGCCATGTTCAAAGGTAACAACAAACTACTGCCATTTATTTGCAAAATGATTCCCTTCCCATTTCCCCCATCATGATCGATGAGTGCCTCTTTTCAGTTTTATGAGTTCAAAGAGGGTAGAAAACACTCGGTATAGCTCGTCCAAAGACAAATCAAAACTCATATGTTTTACGAACCTGAGAGAGGAGGGGTTCCTTCCCCAAAAGAGGGTCTCTCAATGTTTAATTTAACGAGTCCAATGAAAGAAAAATCGGTATGATTCATGTTTAGAGAGTCTAAACGACCACGGAAGAAGACTCCAAATGGTCCTTTTTCGTATGATTTAGTCCCTAAGGCCCAAAAAAGTATAAAATAATACGTTAGAGAACTCTTCCAATCATGATTGGTTGGAGTGTTCCTTTTACGTAAATAGTCTATCTGAATCAAAATAGGGATAACCTACCGTCAGAGAGACGACTCTTCAAATGCTTTAACGAGCATGAAGAAGAAAAGATCGCTCGATGATCTTTTCATATTTAAGGAGCCCGAAAAGAGTTTAAAGAAGACTCCATTAGGTCTCTTTTCACAATGATATATTTTATGAGTTTGAAAAGAATCAGAAACGGACTCGGACCTTTGATAATAATTTTTCAAGAGCGTGACCAAAGTGTCGCAACAAACTCTCAACGAATTTTTCCGTTTTATGGTAGTACAACAAAGTCAAAAGCGAACTCCCAAAACTTTACATCTACTGTTCTTCTATCCTAAAACGAATAAAAAACAAGTGTTAAATGCGCCAATAACTGACATTAAAGGGTTACGACTGATAGATTTTGAGTAATGAACAATTTCAAAACAAAACTATAGTAGGTAAAACCCAAAATGTGTATAAATTCATGTAAATAGTAAAAAATCAAAACATTTTACTATTTACCCATAGTGTAGAGCATTTGAAGCACTTTCCTGGTCATATTTTCAGTTGCATATATCAGGAGTTTCCACCGTCGAATTTGAGCACCGTCAACTCCAAGTAATATCCTAGACCCTACTCTCTCCTTTTGTAGCTTCAATTTTGATTTTTAATGGTGTTTTGGGATTGTATGGCAAGCCCTAAAATCATGGGAGCGGGCACCACTCTTATCCCTTACGAGATAAGCAGTACCTCACTAGAACCGCACCGATAACATAGTGCACAGGTGGTGCCACCACCTGTCCTCAATGGGGCATAGGCAGTTCCAGCCATGGAGAAACAAAAATAGAGACACAAGTAAAACTAGCTCATTTCTTTTGATTTGGATGATTAAGAATGATTCTAATGAGTCTTGTGATTGTTTTTGGTAGGTTCTTGCTGATAAAAAATGGTTATATGGAAGGAAAGACAGCATGATAATGACGATTCCTTTGCCGAGAGAAATGCAATTTTCATAGCCGCATTGAGAGATTGTGAGATTTTAAAAAAAATTTGCACACCTAGCATGGTATCACATGAGCGATTGCTAGAGCACATACTCCATATGTGGAATCCGGAGCAACAATACTTCGAGGTTGGTGCTCACATTTTGACAGTGGGGGTAGAGGATATCTACTTCTTGATTGGAATTTCGAGACGAGGTGCTCCCATCTTGTTGAATTGTTCCCACAGAGGGGATATCACTACATAAGAGTTGATAGACCGTCACTGTATTCCTGGGACAAGGACATCAAGGAAGAAAATCCCCATAAATGTAGTGATGGATGGAACTCTACGGACTATACTGTTTACCATGTAGAGAATGGCGGGAAGCCAAGGAGTGCACTAGGCATGTAGAGAACATATGCTCTATGCCATAGAGGCCATGGCGCCTACAGTCTTTAACTGGGCAGAAGCCCTGCTTTTGATCTTCAAGGATCAGCTGACCAAGTGTCAGTAGGGGGAACTAAAGAAGTTTGGTTTTGGTTCCAGTCTAGCTTGCTTCTTCTTTGAGCACATTCCACATATGAGACCCCAGGTGGTCTTTAGAGAGATGAGAGCACAGGACCCTCGCATGCAGAGGTGGGTCCATATTATGTCCCGTACAGGAGCGAGCTGGGGGAAGGTAAATTTTGGTGACTCATTCTTTTGATGGTTGAGAGATCAGATCCTCATGGTGGAGGATTATGCATATTCATACACTGAATTCAGCGGTGACCCTGACCTACCGCTCCCACCTGATGGACAGTGGGGTGACATCGGTAAGAAGCAAAAAACTCGAAAATGGAAATAGTGCTTTTATGTTTTTGATGTTTTATATTTTTTATGTTAAGTAACGAGACTTGAATATTTTCATGTAGACATCTTAACAGCACTACCTAGGGGATCTTCCCCATTAGAGAGACAATCTGGAGCCCGTTTTGTACCGCAAGGTGACGATGTGGCTGGGAAGTTAGAGGAAAACCTAGAGAGGTTTACCTTAGACATCCCTAATGCTTCTATTGATGACCTCCCTCTGAGGTATCAGAGACCTACAGTGGGAGTACCAGGTTGCTTTAGTAGATTGCTATGTAGAGTAGCTCGGGCAGTGATGTGTTACCATGAGCATCATTAGACAATGTGTGTATGATGTATCCATCGAAAGCTGATAGCTTCAGGATTTTGTATGGTGATTTTTACCTGAAAGCCTACGTGCTTCAGATGAGGTCTTGTGACCTATTTTTTGTAAAACATGTTCATATATATATATATATATATATATATATATATATATATATATACTTTTGCCTGGTGTTTATATGTCTCAAATGGTGAGTGTATTTTACATGATTTTTATGTGTCTTTAATTGTTTATTTACAATGAACCAAGTTTGATTTTCATGTCATGAATGGGAAATATGCCAATCTAGGATATAATTATCTAATGAGTCAGCAATTACATTATGTTCCCTAGGGATATGCCTATAGGTGATAGTTTCAAATGACCTTTCTAACAAGCGTACCCTCCGGAAGAGATAGAGAAGCACTGGATTTCTAATGGTGTAAACATGGTTTAGATGAAAAGCCACTAGTTGTGAGTCCATCAAGACTACTAAATTGTGAACATCCTAGGAGGAAGCTTCATTTAGAAGACCTATGACTGCTCGATAATCGGTGATGTTGTTGGTAGCGGGACCAATAAAAAATTCTCCTAAACTGACCAAATCATAAGCTGGGGAATAGAGAACCCAAGCATTTGAAGCAAGATTCAAGGTGTGGCAGAAATCACCATCAACGAATCCGTAGAAAGCCATCTATTCTACATGACCAAAACATGGTATAAATAGATACGGACACTTAAACTCAAAACCATATTGAAAATGCTCAAGCACACTGAAATTCAAGAAATATACATATATACAAGATACTATCCAAGAGAGATCTAGGAATAGTACATCTTCAAGTAAAACCCATTGTGAGGGTGCCCTAAAGGGATTCCATCATAATCTACAAGCTCGTAGGCCCCCTTCTCTAAAACTTTAGAAATAAAGAAAGGACCGTACCACATGGATTCAAACTTTCCCTTCCCTAGTTTGTCATATCTCTAATTGTAAGTCAAAACTAGGTCACCCTTGTTAAAGGCACGAGATTGGACAAATTTATCATACTGCTCCTTGACAAATTTCTTGTGTGCCTCATTAGCCAAGGCAGCATCTCTCCTAGTTTAGTCGAGTTTGTTCAAGTATAAAAATATCTCTTCCTTTGTGGAAGTGTCTGGGAGAAGTTCGACGGCAAGTTTTAAGGATGGAACCTGACATTGAATCAGCAAAATAACTTCAAGTCCATAGACAAACTAGAAAGGTGTGAAACCAGTATTTTTTTTCACTAAAGTCCTGTAAGCCCAAAGAGAAGAGAAAAGGATATGGTTCCAGTTGTATTTATGGTCTCCAACCATCTGACGAAGCATCGTTTTCAAAACTTTATTAATGGCCTCTACCTGACCATTAGCTTGCGGATAATAAGGCATAGAGTTTTCATGGAAAAAACCTAGCTTGGAACTTATCTCCTCCATCATTTGATTATGGAAATGTGATCCGTGATCAGTAACTATGGACTGTGGGACTCCGAATCTACCTATCACAAGATTGAATAGGAAGAGAGCAATAGTCTTACCATCTTCCGCATATGTAGGCATGGCCTCAGCCCACTTTGTAAAATAGTCAATGGCTACGATGATGTAACCATGCCCCCCAACTAAGGTAGGCTTACAATGCATATAATCAATCCCCCATTTGGAAAATGGGCCAATGGCAATGATGAGGTGTAGCGGAGCAGGATGAGTGCGCTTTTTCGGATAAAAATGTTGACAAGGTGGGCATTTCTTGATAGCCTCGTGACAGTATTTAAATATTGAAGGCCAAAAATAGCCAGCGCGAAGGACTTTCTGGGTTGTAGCCATCCCAGATAAATGATCACCACATGCTCCAGAGTGGCAATCATTCAACACTTGTTCAGCTTCCTCATGGGTGAGGCATCACTGAAGAACGGAATCAATCCCACGTCTATACAAGGTGTCATTCAAGATGAGGTAGTATTTTGCGTGGTGACGGATATGGTGGCGATCGTCACGGGATATATTTGGATTAAATATTTGTGCTTGGATATAAATGAGCAAATATCCATACCATGGGTCAGTAGTGCTTATCAAGAACAGGAATCCATCCAGAAATGAATCACTGGGCTCAGATTTCATTGAAGCACATGGAAGATCACACATGAGCTCGGCAAAGACCAAGGATTTCCTAGATGTGGCTTTGGCAAATTCCAAATCAAACTCTTGTAGTATGATTATCCATTGGGAGTAATTTCCCCCGAGCACCTGACGAGTCAGGATGTAATACATAGGGTTCTCTTCTACCAATATAATGGTTGTGTGGAGAAAAATGTAGTGACAGAATTTTTGAACAGCAATGACCGTGGCCAATGCTAATTTCTCCATGTGTGAATATCGGGTTTCAGAATCCATAAGATTCTTACTAGCATAGTAAATCACGTGCTCCTGACCGTCGAGATTTTCCTGCACCAAGACCATATAAATGGTAGTAGTGGAGGCGACAATATAGAAGAGAAAGTCCTTTGAATAATTTGGGTGGTGTATCACGGGTGAATGAGTTAGAGCATGTTTAAGATTATCAAAGGCTTGTTGGGCTTGGTCATCCCAATAGAATGGAGTGTCCTTCTTAAGGAGATGCATATAACCATGTGTTTTCTCTGTAAAATTGCACATGAAATTACAGAGAAAGTTTTCCTTCCCTTGCAAACTTTGGAGTTCAAGAAGATTGGCTGGGGTTGGTAGAGCTAAAATGGCAGCAATTTTCAATGGGTCTATCCATATGCCATCCTCAAAGACCACAAAACCTAGAAGGCATCCCGTCTCAACACAAAAAACACATTTATGTGTATTGAGCTATATATCATAATGACAGCATCTTAGGAAAATGTCTCTAAGATGACCAGGGTGGTCCTCCCATCGTTGTGAATGAGCAGGGAGGTCGTCAAGGTGCGATTCAACAATGTTTTTTATATCTTGAAAATCATAGAACATAACACGTTAGAAAGTGGCTCTAACATTTTTTAAGCCAAATGGTAACTTCCTATATGCAAAGGTTCCCCATGGAAAAATTAATGCCATCTTGTACTGATCGGTGGGTAAAATATCAATCTGATTATAACCAAAAAAATCCATCCATAAATGAGAAGATGACACTTCCAACACAGTTGTCGATAATCTGATCGATATGTGGAGTAGAAAAGTTGTCCTTGGGACAAGATTTATTCAAATCTATAAAATCGATACAGAAGCTAATGGTGCCCTGCTTTTTATTGATAGGGAAAATGTTCTAGACCCATTCTGTCAGGGGTACAGGATAAATAAACCCAGCTTTGAGAAGTTTCTCTATTTCAGCTTTAATAGTTGCGGCCTTCCATGGATGGACTTTCCTTAGTTTTTGCCTGATAGTTTTAGCAGTGGGATATGTTTTAATTTCATGGCCCACAATGGATGGGTCTATATTCGACATTTCTTCATAAGACTAGGAAAAAATATCACAGAATTCTTTGAAAAGTGCCTTGTAGGCTTCAGATTCTTCTGCTGAGTAGTTCTACCCAACATGAACATGCTCGATGGTACCAGGATTGGCTGATATGTCAAGCGGATTTGTCTGAGTAATGTTGCATAGGTTTCCTTCAGAATCCATGTCTTACAACAATATAGGACTTTGAGGTGTGTTGACAATATCAGTGGAAAACAAGGATGCAAGGTCATGGTCTACTGAACTGGTGTTGGGGAGGAACGAGGATCTATGATGGTGATCCTCCCAGATAGGCTCATTTGTATTCATGATATCCATTATGGACTCGTCAGAAGGAAATTTATCAGAGAGATAATTGAGAATAGGAAGAGATGGTTCTAACCAGTAGGGCAGGTAATAAGGGTCCGAAGCCACTAGATGAAGTTCATCAATGTGATCATCGAAAAGGGTTTGAATGATGTTGTACATTTCTTCATGTGGACTCAACAATTTGTTTTCCCTTTGGATCATGATCAAATGATGCAATCATATTTACTGTCACTGTGTCTGTGTTAGGAGGAGTGGATGGAAAAATCCCCATAAGGGATGAATCCTTCAACATGCCTACCCCAATCAACTAGTAAGGAGGAGGGGACTGACCTAACATAGAGATGTTATTAGCTGTAGAGGTAGTAACATCCGATGTACAGAAATCAAGTTGGTCTATGGTGACAATTATCCATAGATTTGGAAATTGGATAGTGCGAAATACCGTTGAAGAGACAGCAAACATGGCATAAAACCAATTTCTTCCTAGAAGGAGGTTGTAATCTAATGGGGCGTCTACTACTTCTACTTGAATAGAAACATTTTTTCCCCCAAGCTCGACTGCAAGGGCTGATATGAGACCATGGGGATGGGAACCTCATCCATCAAAGGATTTCAGATTCGTAGGTGACGTTACAAGCTCGGGAGAGCCGAGAGCTTTCTAACAAGACAGGGACAAAACTGAAGTTGAAGCTCCTTCGTCTAAGACCATTCTAAAGACCTTATTTCTGACTACTTTCATGATGATTCAAAAAGCAAGTTTATGAGTTATTCTATACTTATAGTTATCGACATTGAAATGAATCAAATTGGTATTGTCCGGGTCTAATGCTCCTAACGCAGTTAACAAGTTTTTGCGTTGTGTAGGACAACTTTGGAGCACTTCCAAGGCAGACATTACACATGGTTCCTGAGCGAGATCTTCAACTACATTATGAAATTAAGCAGCTTGGGCATTAGGGTTAAAAACATCCTTCCTTAGAGTACTCTTGGGTGGATCCAAAACCATGTCGAGAGTAGGCTTCTCAATGGTTAGGGGGACAGTAGACAAGGAGTTGGGAGAACTAGTAGAGGGAGCTTTCCCTGAAGAATAATTGTCTTCTTTATTGTCTACGGGTTTATCATAATTTTGACTTCAATTTTGCAAACAAATGGTATCCGAGGACATCATGCAAATTTGCTTTGACGAACTAGAGTTTCCCTATTTAGACATGTGGTCTATCAGTTTTTGTTGAGAGGGAAAAGGATCCATGAGAACTGTGGGTGTGGAATTTGTTTTCAAAAATTGGGTGATTTCGTCTCAACGGGGACACTCTTTTTTGAAATGGTCACCTCCGCATAGTAGACATGGATATTTTTCTTTTCTTTTCCCTTTATCATTATCGTTGGTGGTTGGTTTGGGATTCTCTTGTTGGTTTCTAGGTTTTTTATTTTTAGCTTTACCTTTCTTTTTATTGTTGCCAGAGGTTTGAATACTCTAAATAGAATTGACCTTGGTGGAAACCTTGGGAGTTGAAGGAGTAGGGGTGGGAGTTTGGGGTTGCTTGACAATTTTTGTTGTTGAAGGGGACTGGATTGAACCAACAATCCCATCAACAAGGACTTCTACAGGTGGCTTTGCGGGATCGGTGCTTGGGCAAGGAGCTTGAGGAATTAGCTCATACAAAGTTCTGAACTGGGAATAGAACAAGTCTAGATATTGGGCTTGACTAATGGCTTGCTCTTCAGTAATGACACCGCCCATAGCCACATCTCGGGCAATCGAAGGAAAAAAATATTTAGTAAACCAATCAGCTAATAACTGATCCAAAATAGGATCCTTAATAAGTCTTCTCTGCCTTCTCCACTCATGGATATGATCGGATATGTGGGTGGAGGTGTTCTGTCACATAGAAGTTAAGATATCAGTACCCATTTCATAATGGATAGGAGGCTAGAATTGTATAAGAAATATAGTTGCCAATGAGCCAAAAGACATAAACGAATGTTGTGGAAGTTCAATATACCATTTCGCGGCTGTACTAGTCAAAGTTCACTGAAAGAGTCTTAAACAAACTGAATCATCCATAAGCCAGTTTGAAGAACACCATAGATGGAATGTCATGGCATGGTTTTTTGGACCATCTCCCATCTTCCCATCAAACTTTGGAATGTCCGATGGTAACTTTACTGGAATGGGAGGCCATAAGGGGTTATGTCAAATGGGGTCCTTAATCAACTTAGACAAAGCAGGCAAGTCCAAAATTGATAGGAAAGGTAACAGACAATTAGGTTGCACATTCTGGTGATATTGACATGGCATATAAGTACCAGTAGGACCGTAAGTAGACTGATAGATAGGTTGTTTTGAGGAAGAACTACTGGGAAATCCGCCCGCAGGGGGTTGATTTCTGGGATTAGGACCATTAGGACCACCAGGGCCTCTGGGACCACCTGGACCACCTGGACCACCAGGAGGTGGACCACCAGACCCTCTGAGACCTCTAGGAGGTAAACCTACAGCATCTCTAGAACCACTAGGAGGAGGGCCACCAGACCCTCCAGGGCCATTAGGAGGAAAGCCACCAAGCCCCCCAGGACCATAAGGATAAAATCCACCTGGTCCTACAGGACCATTAGGCCCCCTAGGGAGAGGACCTCCATAAGGCGGTCCTCCGGCACCTCCCATAGTATGTATAGGTATCCCCCCCATAGCTGGCATGTAGGACTATTTAGGTTTCCCCCATGGCATGGAAGTATTACTAGGATATGGAATTCCAGCATAAGGAATTCCTGTAGGGTTGGGTGTATAATTAATGTTTCCTACAGGTACTTGATTTGTTGTATAACCATAACCCTAAGAGGTTTGAATGGTAACAGGTTGCGCCCCCAAGGGCTGACCTGAACTAGATGGGGGGTTAACCACATTAGTGTGGGTGGGAGGGACATAAACTGTAGATTTCTCTATACTAGAGGTCTATCCTTGACTAGGTACAATTCTGGTGCCAGATACCGTAGGTCGTGTTGGGGTTTTCCCCCCAGCACTAGAAGGTAATGATGAAACAGAAATTGAATGTTGAGCCCTAGGTGCGGAAGCCCTGGGAATATTGGGAACAAACATAATATGGGAAGTGGTGGGGTTGGAAGTTTGACCTAGGTTATGTGGAGTCACTGTGCAATCTAGAATCGGTTCAATGGGTCTCATATAATCGGCAAGTGAATGATATCCCACAGGAACAACTGCGAAACGTGATGGTGGTGTACCCAATATGTCATATATTTTCTTTTCAATCTCCTGTGCATGGAGAATGGCTGCCTGGTATTGTCTATGTTCTTCTTCATTCGGTGAAATTTCTTCAGAAACGTTTAAACGGGTGCCAAATGAGGCAATGGATTATCCTATAGAGGTATCCCAAAATGGAGCATTGGGACCATAATCTGGATGGGTAGTATCATCAACATGACCTTCTGTGGGAGAATGGAACAAAGTATTACCCCAAGAAGGTTGTTGGACCAAGGGAGGCGAGTGTGAAGGATGTGGTCCTCCACTTTCTACAACCACATCTTCTCCCACTTGGGAGTTGGTAGCAGCTCCTTGGTCGATAGCTTCCATAGGATTTTCTCCTGAAACAAGAATAAAATCAAGTGGCAAGTCCCATACTCTTCTGGACTATCTTAGCTCAGCCAGTTTGTACAGTTCCTATCTAACCTAGGGTCTCAAAAACTAGAAAACACACCAAAAATTTCCCTACTCAAGCTATAGAACAAACAAGCAAAATTAAATGACAGGAGGAGTTCAGATAGTCAGGACTCTCACCAGGATTGTCAAGAAGGTGCCACTCGTGAGATACCTCAAGGTTACCTGTGTAGTAATCTCCCTGAATGTTGTTTTTGGTGTATGGCTCCAAGCAATATGGCCAAAGGGATTTTCTCAGATAGATAAGGTATCCTAGTGGGGTCTCCTGATATACACAAGGTACGTGGGAGCTCAAATCGGTAGTAGTGTTGTCTAATGCATAACCGTTCACAAGGGGCCTTCCAATATACAATCGAGTACGTGAAGTACATTTCTATATACCTCAAAGGTACGTGAAAGGCCATTCGATATACCAATGGTACGTGGAAAAACCACGCGAGTCCTGGGATGTAATGCAGATGAGTAACGACAGCTCCTACGCTTAACGACGCCCGAACACGTCTCTAACCTATCACTCAAATTTCTATGTAAATTTTAACCTATAACTACCATTAATTTTAAAGTGGATGGTTAGGTGAATGCATGGAATTTTGACAGAAAAAGTAAAACCATGCAGTATGCGTATGAAAATATTTCACTTTACCGTTCATGGTAGGCCTACTTATGGGAGGGAAAGAGAGTATTTTCTTTTGTTTTAAAACCAAAAATTTCCAAACAACTATCTTGAACAAATAAAAATCAAAGAAAAGCAACACTTTCCAAACTCATTTCTCTTTTCTGAAAGAAATCAAAAGGGGAAGAGTCTCTTTTCCTAAAAGAAAAACAAGATGCACACTACATGCATATGCACTCTATTTTTTCAATTTTCTTAAAACATAGATAGATCTAACTTAAGACTACAATATTTTTTATTTTGATGAGATAGTACTAATGCAAAAGAGACAAAAGAACATAGAGAACCTGAAATCTTGTAAGGCTAATTAGAGATCCAATGTCTTATGCTCAATAATGATAATGGCCTAATCTTAGTCAAAAAAAATCTTTTTAACAAGCAAAAAAAGGTCCTCTATGGAAACAAAAAATGAAATCAAGATGCTAATCAAATGGTTTTTCTTTCAATCTTTATAACAGAAATGAAAAAAGAACTCACTACATCCTAATATTTTCAAAAACGAATTCCTTTCACAATCACAACCAACAAGCATGGAAGAAAATGAATAAACAACAAGCCTAGTCTAGCTTTCGAATTCTTCAATCAAACCAATATTTTACCACATAATTTCAAACCATAAGCATTCAGATTCTAACACACAAGCCTGACAGTGCAGGGATGAAAGCAAACAAACTCAATTTTTTGCAAAAAATGAGAAAAAACTAGTCTTGGAACAAGGCCTGCATGGCACCGTGCTAGAGGGGTCTTGACAGAGCAGTTCAGGATGAGCACCGCTCCTAGATAACAGGAGTCAGGAGGTGGCACCACATATGGCTAACAGGTTTCAGGCGGTGGCACCGCTTCTCACCAATAGCATAAGCGCGGTTCTCTGAATAGATCCAAAACACAAAGGAGAACGAAAGATCAAGTCAAAAATTGATTAGATCAAGGCAAAAATTGATGGATTGATAGTAAAAAAGAGCATGAAAAGTCAAAATAATTCAAATCTGAACAGATCTGAAAGTTTCAAACCAAAATTCACTGAGTCAGATGGTAGATTTGATTGAAGAGAGTTGGAGATGGAGCCTGGATTCAGACAAGATTTCAAGAACTATGGAAGATCAGATCAAATAAGATTTTCACTAACTCCCCAGCGGTGTCGCCAGATTTGTAATTAGGAATATTGTACCTTATGCGGATAGAAGCTGTTCCTCTGGTATGAATGGTTCAGATCCAGAACAAATGAGTGAATGACAAAGGATGAAGACCTTCCTTGGATGTCGTAGACACCTGGAATACTACTTCAATTGTGAACCTGTATACCTGCAAACAGATCAAACATGCAAACACATCAAAGCTACCAGAAAATCATCTACTTATCCATGTTAGTGACTAAGGAGTCTAACAACATGTGCATGTGAAATCAAAACAATAGTGTTGATAGACATCTCCATGAGACAAACACTTCATCTCCATAACCTCCAACTTTTCTCTCTATGTTCTCCAATGATTTGGACTAGGTAGTCAATCCAATAGCATAACAATACCTCTATAGTTCTCCCCCTCAACTATGGACATGAGCTTGTGATTATAAGGCTCAATGGATAGGGATAGTTGAGAGAATTGTGGATGAGGTGGCTCTAAGATCTTATGATGGGGGATCTCGAGCTCAAACTAACCCACAATGATAGGGATAAGGGAGGCCATGAGGCTCATGATCTAGAAGCCTCGAGAAACTTCTCTTTTTCCCATTTTACCCAAGGTACCACTTTTATTCTCTTATGATAGAGCGATTTAGATGAGAAACGTGTTTGGACAAAAGACCATAGGCGGTGACACCGCTGCTTGAAAATGAGATACATACGGTGTTGAGAAAGGTACCACTCATGGGCCACAAGGAAAGTGTGGTGCTAAGTTTTTTCAAGTAGAATTGACAAACAAAGTAAGTTTCCACTCTAAGTGTTGGGATTAAGGGAAAACATGGAAGTTAAGGGTCTTACCACATGGTGGTGACATGATTTGGGTATAACATGGTTTCTCTTGTAATGGGACATGTCTCTTATGGATAGAGTTCTTCTTTGATCTTAGTATGTGAGCCTATATATTGGTATATATATTTGAAGTCATTTAATATGTTATAGAGACTATGGTGATGATTATTTTGCAATATATATTGATGTGATCTTGATATATATATTTATTATTATCTTGGATATTGTTGGCATGTATTTTGGTGTTTATCTTGATTTTTGTATAGTGTAGTATTGAATGAGAAGTTGACATGTAAGTAATAGATCTTCTGAGTTATTTATTTGATTAACCTAAATGTTTTCTTTGAAAACTAGTTTGACAAGTGTTGATCATTGTGTCTTTGACCTAAGTGGATTTGGATTGTTATTGATTGTTAATGAAAACCTTTGATAATGTAAGTGACTATTTGCTTGATATTTGTTTGATTTGTTGGCTTGATTTGAGTGGAGTGAAAAATCATTTCATTTCTAATATTTTATGAGATCGATTGAGTTTGACATAGTTGGTTAAGTCTTTTATCTTCTTGGTCGAGGTTATTTGGTTGACGTATATCATGTTTAACTGTCAAGTATTCATTAACTATGATTGAGGTTGGTTGTGGTGTCATTGAGTTGAGTGTGATTGGAAAAAGTTTGGTTGACCATATGTGAAGCCTCTTGGTTGCTAAAATCTGTCTCTTGATGGACTAGGCCATGTAAGAAGGGTTGGTTGACTATCAGAGCACTTGATTAGATTAACACAAGTATATGATTGATTTGAAACATGTACACAAGCATCTTGGTACAGGTTAGTTCAATTGAGCAAGATTAGCACAAGTTTCCTTATGTGCAATTGGTTTTGCTTAGATTGGCTGAATTGTATCAGTGGTTGGTTTGACCCCGGTGGATTAATTCTAGTGTGAAAACTCATATTAACTGAGTTGGTTGATGTGAGCAACAGGTTGATTGGTACAACTTGATTGGGTAGTTTAATTGTACTGGATGATGAGTAGTGTGATACATCAGACAGTAATTGGTTGATGAGTAGTGATCAGATGATGAGAAGTGGTTAGTAGTGGTAGTGGTTGTGTAGTGTGGTACAGGTTGTGCAATGTGGTACAGGTTATGCAGTGTGGTACAGATTGTGCAGTGCAGTACAGGTGATGATTAGAAACTCCATAGGATCACTACGGTAGTGGTTCAATATTTTTTATGTTCATATCAGGGTGGCAGGACAGGTCAAGGAAAGGAGGTCATATCCTCCTTCCGATTGAATCCAAAGAACTAGGGAGTTGTAGTTTCCTTCAAGTTGTAGCCTCCTTCTAGATGTAGCTGGAAAATTTAAGTCTTTATAATAAGGGGGTTGCTACCTCCTTCCATTTATTTCTAGAAAACTATTTTAAAAATGATTCTATGGTTTTCCCCCAGGGACTTGGGTTTCCATGTAAAAATCTTGTGTACTGTGTTTCTATTCTTTCTATGTGATGATGATAACAATGTTGATGATGATATAATGATAATGTGATAATTCATATTATTGAATAAGTTGTTGATTTTTAAAGTTCAAAAGGTAATAAATACTGCACACATAGATTCACCCCCCATCTATGTGTTCCTGGTGTGTCCAACAAAATGTTAATTGTCTAGTCTTACATATAATTACAGTTTTTGGACCATAAAAAACATACCTATCCATGACTAGGAAATCAATACTTCCTACTAAGAGGGCCACACATCCTATGATTGAAAAATGAAACATAATAATGTCAAAAAGAAAACTATAAGAACATCATAGGAAGAAAAAAACATCATAGGAAACAAAAACGGGGGTTTGGAACCTGATTCTAGAAGGGTCCTTGAATTGGATTGATTGTTTGAATAGCATCTAAAGGTGGTTGAAGATTCAATAAGTTATCTAAATATTCCATCTTTCCGCATGTCTCATCCAAATCCAACTGGTTTTGTAGATAATTCCATAAATCCCCTCCTTGATAGTGTCTAAACTCCTTCCTCCGTACGAGGATTCTTTTTATGCTTGTCCTCCCTTGTATTCTTACTACCTGGACTGTCATATGGAGTGGCGCAAATGGGGAGGGGATATCATGTTATCAACTAAATCTAAGGTTCCATATCCCGTTCATTTATTTTTCATCACTTAGTCCTCAAAGGGACATCAAGAAGTGCAAAATATTGGAAGGTTTGGAGAGTAATCCATTGTATAATTCCCTCAATAAGTAACATTAGAGAAAATTTGGGGTCTAAAATGGGCCTTATAAGAAAAAGTGCCAAGAATAAGTTCTTGTGATTCGGAATTCAAGAACAAATATAATTTCAATAAAATGAGTCAACCATAATGGTTGAATTGACATATTTGTCATTAAAAAAAACTACTTTTTTGTTCATTTTTTCGACATATCTCCCTATGTTTTTACTCAAATTTTGATCGAGAGAGCTCATTGGATGCAGAATTTGATTCTAAATCCAACGAGTACCCACACTGCATACTTTTGACGAACCTTGCTACCCCAAAAACAAGAAATACCTAAAACAACGTGATGATGACATCATCATCACGTTGTTTTAGGTATTTCTTGTTTTTGGGGTAGCAGGGTCTGTCAAAAGTATGCAGCGTGGGTACATCAGCATCACGTTGTTTCAGGTATTTCTTGTTTTTGGGGTAGCAGGGTCCGTCAAACGTATGCAGTGTGGGTACTCGCTGGATGCAAAATCAAATTCCGCATCCAACAAGCTCTCGCGATTGAAATTTGAGTAAAAACACTGGGAGATATGTCGAAAATACGAACACAAAAAGTAGTTTTTTCTTTCTTCCTCCAAAATTAATAAATATTATTTTATTATTTTAACTATTATTTTATTATTTTCCTTAGGATGCCCATTTTAGACCTCAAAATTCCTCTAATGGTGGTATGCTAGCTTATTGGTCATTCTTCATATATGGGAAGGTATTAGGACCCCAATTCTAGCGATGAGTGAAGCTAATAATAAGAATCCATCTTCAATATGCCAAGTAGGAGTGATTCTACTTGTGGTCGAGCCATGGAGAATTTTTTTCAAAGTATTGATTATAAGTTTTGAATCCCCTTCAACCAATAGTTGCTTGAATCCATGTTGATACGAATTCTAAAATCCTTGGATGAGGGCTTCCATTTCCACCACCTTGTTTATTTTGATTCCTAATAATCCAAGGTATAAATATAGGATTTGTCCATGCTCATTGTGGAAAATCCCCCCAAATCTCGTAGGGCCTAGATTTCCCTTGGAGACACAATTGAAATTTAGCTTAAGGAATCCAGATAGTGGGGTAGACCATGTGTGGGGTTTGGAAGGACACATTATGATCATAGAGACAGTGCTAAAGGATTGGATGTTTAGAAAATCCCATTCTTGATAGATAAGTTGTTCCTATGGAGTAAATTGAAAGCCATTTGGGGTCCATTGCTTCATTTTGATTGTTTCTAGGTTGTTGCTTTTGATTATGTCCCAAACAATGGCTTCATTTGTATGCTTGTCCTGAAAATTTGTTTGATTCATTTCCTTCCATAGTTCCCAAAGTAGGAATTCTAGGAATATTTGCCATATTCCATTGAAGATCCTAATGTTAAAGGGAGAAACATGCTATTTCTCAATAGTTTCCCTTAAATCATTCTAAATCATGTTCATTTGGCCAGATAGCATCGCACCTTTGTCCCAAAGGATAGAATAAAATGGACAGGGATCAAAGAGATGTTCAAGTTTTTTAGGTTGAATAGCATAGAGGCTACTCCGCGAAGGCCCAATAAATCCCCTCTTGAGAAAACTTTTCTGGGAGAGGGTTTGTTGTCTCATAAATAACTATAGAAAGATAGATATGTTTGGCCAGAGATCAGTTTTCCATATTTTTATCCAAATTTGGTCCTAGGGCATATCTTGGAGATTCATTTTCAATGCATATACTTAGTTCATTATTAAATTCCCTATTGATTTATAGCCCCTTATATAGGCCCTCTTTCTTTTGTATGTTGTGCTTAGCTAGATCCTCCCATTGTTGATTTTTGAGAAAATATGAAGAGATTTAAACTTTAAAACTTTTATCAATGAAATAATGAACATAAGAATCATTAAAAAATTCAATCACAAAAGTCATTCATCCACAACACAAGATGTACCTTGGGAAAACCCTCAAAATAATGAGGATGAAAAACCTAGCAATTCTTTAGAGTATAATATGATAGATTAGAGAGAATGTATTTTTACACAATAAGAAGATTTGTTTCAGCACCCTAGGTGCAAGATAAGAGAGAATACTAAGAAATATATAATATTGATCAACTACATCAACTTTCCATATGCCCAACACATTAATAATAAGACCGAAACACTACCATGCAAACTAGGGAAAATGGTTGCATGCCAATATTGCACACATAGATCACGATTGTGAATTTCCTTCTTGGAATAATAATTCCTTACATTGAAAACATCATCATGCATAATATATGTGCAATTCCTTTCATCTTTGGCATAAGCTGGTACTTAACTGACATCAGAGTGAACTCATTATCTAATTGGATATATGAACACTTAGTTAACATGCTAACTTAAGTGTCAGGGTGCTTTAACTCAAGTGTCATCATGCAAACAATTTATTAACTGAAGTATTGTCTTTTGATTAACTTAAGTGTCTTATTTTATTTTAACTAAAGTGTAAACACTTTAGTTAACTAGTCTTTATTTCTTAACACATAGTTAACTATTATTAATTGAATCATGTTGATTGATTTACACTGGATTGATCACTGTAAGTTCCTTAATTAACTAAAGCACACATTGAGGCTTTAGCCGAAGCTTAATCACTGAGTTCACTTATTCATCTTTAAGAAATTAAAATTCTCTCTTTCTCTATTCTTATATATTTATTTGTTATCTTATTGCATGGTCTAGATGTGCTAACTTTATTTATCTATCATATCACATTATACTCAAAAGAATTGTTGCATGCTATGATAATATTGTATTACTCTTGAAGCATATAGTCCTATGCTAAATTAATTCACTCTAGAGGTGGAAAGTCTCTAAAGGAGGCTTAATAGATTTATCCATATCGAATAACCATGGTTAGTAATATATCACATAACATTTATGCTTCAACATGCAAAGCATATCACCTCTATAACTGGAGGCCCACCCCAAGGGTACCCGCTATAGCTGGGGTTCATATGAGAATCTAACTTGATATACTCATAATTCAACCTCTATAATTGGATGTCCACCTCATAGGTACCAATATGAGAATCATGAATTGATATTACTCACAATTCTGACTTGATATTACTCACAAGTCCATATCCTTGTACTACAAGACTTTATAACATCATCACCTTAACACGTGACAATATAGGACTTGATATTACTCACAAGTATAACTTGATATTACTCACAAGTCTAGAGAATGACTCCTGATAGTGTACATTTAACACCCATATGGTATCTAGGTCTATCTAGTTAAAGTCATGTTGTCGTCTTTGCAACGACAACTAGGATTTGAAAAAAAAGGAGTTATTTTCTTGGCCTCATAATTAGTTGACTATAGTGATTTAGATTTCTTCTAAGGCATATTGAGTAATTCATGGAAGTGGATGAGTGGTGCTAAGAGGTGGAAATTGCTGCTAGGAATTGCTCCAAAAAAGTGTTGAGGAGCATCTTTGATCTCCCAAAATATTATCCTTTGAATAATCTCTTTTTGTTGGTAGGAAGTTTTCCAAATAATAAATCCTCATGGATTATATTCATATCTTATTATATTGTTTTTGGGAACATTTAGAGAATACTTTTGGTGCCACAAAGTTTCCCATGGCTTATTCTTTGCTGGTGAGATATTTCCACCAAGTTTTTTCACTTAGAATATCATTACATATCTTAGGTTCTTGTAGGACAAGACCACCCACACTCTTGGGAAAGCATATAGTTTCCCATTTAACCAAGGACCATTTCCTTGGTTTTGGGTTTCACTCCAATCAAAATTTCATTGAAGGAGACAAATTGGTTTTAAAATATATTTTTGGGAAGCCATAACAAAAAATAGGTATAGTGGCATTGATTGGAGAACAAACATGACAAGGATATTATGAATAAGCCTATTAACAGGGAACAAAGTCCAACTAGAAAGCTATTTAGTGATCTTATCTAGGAGGTCTCTCCCATATGAATGGTGCAAAGCATAACCAATTAGGGAGAACCTAACTATTTTGATGGAAGGGAGCTACCAAATATGCCCAACAGGTGGGAGATATTGTGTTGGGTTATGGGGGGAGTGTTAAAGAAAAAAAATTGTGATTTTTCATGCTTTAGCGGAGTACTTGAGGTAGTCAAAAAAGCTCTAAGATGTTATTTAAAGATATGGATTCTGAAATAGAGGAATTTCCCATGATTAGGGTGTCATCCATGAGTTGCGAGTGAGACTAAACTAAATTAAATCCATGCAAGAGGAGGCCACGAAGAGTGGTTGAGGTAGAAGCTCCTATTATGGATCTCCCCAGCCATTCCACCATTAAAATAATGAGGAAGCGGGATAGTGGGTCATCTTGTTGGATGTCATGGGTAGGAGATAAATTGCACGAGGGGGATTCATTGATGAGTAAGGAGAATAAATATATGGAGATCAATTCGAGAGTCAAGTTTTCCCATTGAGTGTTGAAGACAAAATCTAGTAGGGTATGCTTGATGTAATCCAACTAAGCTTATCAAAGGATTTATATATGTCTAGTTTGATTAACATTCCCATCTTTCAAGTGATTTTTAATGAGTGAATTACCTCATGTGCAAGAATGATACCATCCAATATTTTTATACCTTATACAGAGCCTGATTTCTATGGTGAAATTAGCAGGAGCATAAGAGATTTTAGCCTATTCACAATGACATTGGTGATTAGCTTATATACTACATTATATAAAGAAATTGGTAAAAAATACTTGGAATTGTAGCTTCCTCTTCCTTATGGATGAGACTAAGCCAAAAATGTGGAGTTAAGTTCCAAAAGTGCCCTAGCCATGCATTTATATTTTTCTCCTATATGCAACATATCGTCCTTAATAATCGAACAACAGTGATGGAAGAATTCCCTTGTGGATCAGTCATGTTCTACTGATTTTCCTTCGGTTATATTCTTAACTGCTTGTTCTACTTAAAAAATTTCAATGGGGCACATCAGCCATCATTGTGCTCTGTCATCACTACACATGGTATATGTTGCACAATAATTTCAATGGTTGTTGTGCAGTCAACTAGGGATTCTATGAGAAATTGCTTGAAGAAACACACTAACTCCCCCTCTATATCCTCTTGTTTGGTTAGAAAATTTACCTTTTGACTATCTAAAATGACCACGTGATTCTGTTGATGGTATTAAATGGTGGATCTGTGGAATAATTTTGTATTGTGTTCTCTTTCTTTAAGCCATTTGAATTAGTATTTTTTCCTTCCAAAGGATATCCTCTTTCTTATATATTTCTTTGAGTTCGAGCTAAGTTTATCCTCTTTATGGGTTGAGTCCTCCACGCATCCCTCCATAATGATGTGGTGTTGTAGAACCACCATTTCATATTCCAATTTCCTTATGTCCACAAAAATATTACCAAAGACATCATTGTTCCATCACTTTAAATGTCCTTTGAGGATTTTGAATTTTTGTTGGAAACAATACATGACAATTCCTTTCTCAATGAGTTTCCTCCCACCATTGTTGAACTCCACTGAGGAATTCCAAATGATTGAGACATTTTTTTTCAAATTAAAAGAGTTGTCAAAGGCGTGATTATCGTTTTCCATTGAAATCAAATGGTCCAGTGATTTGATGCCACTACTAGAAGGATTTGACTAGTGAGATCCCTCCATCCAAAAAAATGGACTCCAAAATGAGGAAACAATCTAGTCTAGAAGAGATTTGATGTTCGCCTCCTCATTTGTTTTTCCAAGTGTAGATACCATTGGATGTGTCCACATCCACCAAAATCAATTGTTTATTAAGTTTTGCAAATATTTTTATTTCTGGATACAACCATTGACATCTTCCCTTATTCTCTATCAGGAAGGTCATCATATTGAAATATCCATTAATTATCCAATGTCTATTTCCCATCATGTCCCTTAGCCATCAGATGGAGTCTAGAATTGTTTCTTCTATGAGGGGGAAAGCAAGTTGTTGAAATTAGTACGAATTCCACTAATATTGGTTTCTACAACTTAGAATATAGTTGTAAGATCTTGGTGTGTTGCTATGAATTTAGAAAGAGTGACCTCATCTAGATTCCAAACGAGTTCCAAGATCCCCACTGAGCATGTTGCATCAAGATTTGTCAATTTATTACCTAGACATAACTTTTCCATTATCTGGGTGATATTATTACTAGAGCATTTTGATTCTTGCATCATTAAGACACATTGCTTATCATTCATGAGTTTCCTCTTCAATATCATGTGCTTTTATTTTCCATTAATACCCCTCAAGTTCCATGAGATCAACTTCATTGTGGATGGGGTAGTAGGGTGGTTAAGAACTCTAGTATCGAGTGAAGTTGTCCTGATTCGATTAACATAGTAGAACCTATTTCATCAATATGTTGTATGTTTGATTTATGCCCCATCTTCCATTCTTCCTTATGAAGCTTTGTGATTTCTTTGGTTTGTTGGGTCTGATGCCCAAGTGTTCCTTGTCTTTATTCTTAAGGAGTGATTTGCTTAAGAGTTAGATCGGATTAGTAGGGATGGAATGGGTTCCCTTTATTTTGTAGGAATATTCCATCCCTAACAAATAGTTCTCTTCTAGGTCCATATCTTCATCCTCTTCCACGAGAACACTTGCCTCATATTCATAGTTCTGTTGTTAAGGTGTGGGAAGCGGTTGTGTGGAGGAGGTGGCCTTCTCCAAGATAGGTGGTATATATTGTTGTTGGGAGGGGGGGGGGGTGCGGGTAATTGAGGTGCCTCTTTGTTGACAACTGTAACCTCTTATCACTGATTTTCCTTCACTCCAGAGGTGGTTTCCACCATAGTGGCGAAAATTTCAAACCCATTACCTCGCTGAGGTATTTTGGTTGCCTCTTGTGTAATATTTTTCTTGGTCTCTTGGTCTCTTGTTGAGACCCTAACATATCCTTCTGCATATTTTTATTCGACTCCTTCAGAGCTATAGGAGAGATATTCAAAGGGAATTTATTGAATATATTTCCATGCTCATGGAATTTACAGCATATGAAGGGGATATGCTCATAATCAATGGTTTGAATCCATTCATTGTCCTCATGGATGAAACAAATGGCATCTGGTAGTTCCTATGAGATGTTCATATAGACACATATATGGGTATATGAGGTGTAGCCTTCATTACAAGTGGCATTTGATGCACATACAAATGACCCTAGGGTTTTTCCAGTGTCTACTAAGATTTTAGGATCCTAGAATTGACTAGGTAGGGAGTATAGCCTAATCTAGATCAACGTGATAGTGAAATCCTCTTTCTCTGTACTAAATCATTCCACCCAGAAGCGAAGAAAAAGACCTACTGAGTTAAAAATATATGGCCCATCATTGAAAACACTTTCCTTATCCTCCAAAATTGTGAAAATCACTATAAAAAACCCTTAGTGCCCAACTACAGGTTGTAAGGTCCCTTGGTCTTCCATTGGGTGTTAATACACCATACAAGGGATTCTTCTTATCAAAAAAAGACCAATAAACTTTCCTATTAAGGTGTATTCCTTCATAAACTGAATGCACTCATTAATGTGCTCAAATTTTACCTATAGAAATGGCATTTTTCAATTTTGGGGGTGCATTTCCCAGGTGTGCAACGCCCTTTATTTGTCACTACAAAAGTGCCCATGACTCCCTATGAGTGTTGATTCGATAGCGGCAAACATCCTATTCCCACTCCTTTGGTGTCCATAAATTCTAATGAATGAGTTGAACTTGATAGTGGTAAACTGGTCAAGGGGTTAGAAAGTGGGTTGGGGGTCGAGGGGTTGAGGAGGGGATTCCCTTCCCCTCCCCTTAGGAGATCCATTAGGGATTACTCAAGCATTTAACATGGGATACTAGTCGAGCTTGCAAGAGGAGAAAATAGAAGAATCATAAACCCTAGGTCAAGTACATAGGGCACATCTTAGAGCACTTGAAGTTCCACCTATACCAATGAAATCCTCTTGTGTTAAAGTAAAATAAGAATTATCTTATGCCATTTTTTTTTGGTAAACTAAATATGATAAAACTCTTTACATTGTTATATAGGCTAATGTCCATACCACAACATTGAATATCTAAAAGAAACTATTGAGGAATTACTCATACCAAGTATGAAATAAACATGTATGCTATTAATCTAAACATGTTTTTAAAAGATCTTCTCTTTCATAATTGTTTTCTAAATTATATATATCAACACATCATTCATATCAAATACAATAAATGGTTTTTTATGTTGGATTTGCATTTAAGAGTAGTGTTTTTTTTTTCAACAGAAACTATAAAAGGTTTGATATTAAACAGGTTGTGTATAGCCATACATTACAAAAAAAGAGCAATCTGTGAGAGTTCTTGCTGTTCAGAAAAGGAGAAAACAAAACTGGGCCAAAAGGATGACCATAGAATTCCACACAGTTTTTTAACATAGCTTCTAAGGACTGAGGTAGTATATACCCTGATAAACTGTTGATTAAGGAACAGACAAAAAAACATAAACTATAAAAACCATTTAAAAGTTGCTTGGGTGCTTCATTGGCTGAACAATCGATTCCTCCTCCATAGGGTGAGCTGCTGCTACAGGATTTCATGAGCCTGGCTGCCTTTGTTCATGCTTACCAAATGCTGGAGGTCTTCTTGAATTCTGTCCACCTTGCCCATGATTTCGTTGAGATTCATCTCTATGTCATCGATCCTGGAGTCATGGTTACTTATCTGATAAGAGGTGTAACTGACCACCTCCCCCATATTCTTTACCTCTTGCGCAATTTCCTTGTTGTCCATAATGCCAATAGCCATCATTTCATACAAACACCTGATATTTTTCTTCAAGTTTGCAAGCTCGACGTTCTCATTTGCTTGGTCCATTCTTCCTTGTCTGGGAATGTGAATGGAAAGAGCTAATCTGGAGAAATTACTATGGAGATCCTGAACTGCACCTTCAAGCTCTTGAGCCTGTTCACCACAAGAGAAACCACCAAGAACCGAGTTGAGAGTGCTAAATTCCTGCAGGAGAGAGTTATGTTCTTTCTTACTTCGACAGGGAAGAGTGCCAACCACTCCTTCCTTCCATCCAGAGCAATTACACCCAAAAATCAAGTTACTTCCTGCTATGAAAGACTGACCATCAACAGAAAAAATGAACCCAGAACCAGAGTTCGAATGCCACAGAGGACCGCTGGCTTGGGGAGAGCAAAAGCATGTAAAGAAAGCGGCTAGAGCCAACAATTCTTTTACAAAAACCCTGGTAAGAGGAAGAGACTCCCACAGAATCCCATGCAAAATGCCCTCATCTACACATGAGATAATAGCATTTAAGAGTAATGTTATATAATGATGAATCTTGCTAATATGAAAGATAATAACTATATAGATTGAATAATTAACTCATTGAATTTATTCCTTGATATATAAACATTATGTTGAATGTATTGTATATGTAATCATTAACTAAAATATATTATGTTTTATTAATATGAATAAGTAATAACTCCATAATGTGCATAAACGAGTGTTTAATACTAAGTATTTATTATTCTAAATTCAAATAAATACACCAATGTTTATACATAAATAAATTAATTTACATTCAAAAATAATTTCATTTGGATTCAAATAAAAAAATATTAAATCAATGAATTTCATAATTGAAACAAATTCAGTTTAATAAAAAAATATTAAACATTTATGTTAACAAATTTAATATTATCATTAAAAACAATTGTAATGAAATCAATATTTTTTTTATCTTTTTTGGATAATGGGGTAATTGTTTTTTAAAACTTCGTGCTTCGATCATAAATGTTAGTCTCAATGATGATATAATATTATCGGCTAATGATGAAGTGCAAACTTCTTATTAAGATAATAGTTACCCGCAATTGCATGGGAGAATTAACATGACAAATAAGACTAACATGAGAACATGCCATGCCGTTTACATTAACCAAACATTTATCAAACATCATAATCAACTATCATTGTTTAAACAAAGATCATATGCATGCTTTTGTAGTCATCATAATTCTCATTAAGATAACTTACTCATTTGTAGTATAGCTAAAATGTTAAGTAAAGTCTCAATACAACATTATCCATTAAATCAAGTGAAAGCACACATTTACACGCCTTTTGCTACATACTATAATCTTTTGATTAGAACCACTCATAAAATAACAAACATTATATATTTCACAACTATAAACCCATAAAATGCAATTACAAGAAGGACACTAATATACATGGTTCACCCTAACAAGGGCTAGGCCCACCAAAATTGTTAATATTTTATTATTTTATCTAGCACAGAGAAATCCAATTGAGATGCACATGCTCCCATATATTTTTCCTTCTCTTTAGGGGTTTGTTCACTAAGAACACCTTCACATCACTAGTTAGCCTTAATGCAGGGCATCCCCTTTACATATGGACATTACCTTCTAAAATAACCTCAATTCTTTTCACTTTAACCATTCAAGTGAAGATTAAAAAAGATTAAATATAAAAATTTACTAGACATCCTATAACTCTTAATTAGAATATATAAGCTTAATCATTAGCCATCAATTTAAACTATGACTCATTAAAATGTCACATTCTCAGTTCCTTAAACAATTATAACTAACTAGATTTTTCTCCCATTAATCTTAAGATAAAATTTTGAGCTTGATTCTTATGTAGTAAACACAAATCTTCAATAATAATAAATATTAGCTTTAACTTTTATTATCCGATTAAAATGTTAAACATTGAGTTAACTCCAACAAACTAGCTCCTCCATCTAACTAATTCTTAAGTAAAATATATTTCCACTTTTATAAGAACAATTAATTACATAAATTNATATATATATGCGCGCGCGCGCGCACACAAGTTATATAGTAATACGTATATGTTGTATAAATAAAAGGATTAGCTTTGAATTAAAATATTTGGTCCTAACCAAATGACTTTATAATAAACTTTTCCTCGATAGGATTATTACGTTTTTTAATATCTAAAATATTTTGGATTATTTTTACATCATGTATAATTTCCTATGGTCCAGCATTAAGCGTCATGGCTAAGCTTTTCGGCTCTTGCGATGGTTAATATTAAAACAAAACTTGAATACCTGCGCAATTTAAAAGAAAACTCATGTCTGGTGTAACAAGTCGCATTCCTAATGGTAAGAGATTATAGGATTAAAGAGATCATACTATTCTTTACATTACTTAACAGAGTTAAATTATAATTCAGAAACCCTCACGAACTCAAAGTATGTATAAATATATATATATGAGTAAAGCCCATTCTCCTTCATTAGTTTGAAGGCAAGATAATAAAATATAAATAATAATCTGTGTACAAATGTATATGGGTCAAACTCTTTTCAAGGAACACACTACAAATCAATGTAGAATGAGAGAACGGTGGCCATTATATAGTGATCTTATTCTCTTCAAGATTAAAATGAAATGCAGTCCACTCACACTCTGAAAGAGAGAACTACTCATATATATAGTAACATATTTTAATGATTCTATATGGATACATTCTAACAAGCAACAAAAGAAAAGGAACTGGTTGAAAATTACCTCAATATGTGTTTAAACCAATTGTCATTCGACTCCAATCCACCCACTGGCTCTTTTGGGTCTGCATATATTTATTCTTACAAGGTTGTCAGTAAGAGTTGCAACTCGTTTTAGAACCCATTCAACGGAGCATATCTTGGTTAACTCCTGTTATCCTTTTTTTTTTAGAAAACATCTCGCATGGCATTCTTTCTTTTCTTCTCGAGATTCTCGTTTCCTTCCAAGAATGGATCATCCTTGAGAGGAGATCCCTAACCGTTTTTCCCATGACAGTTACTCATCTGAAAAGGAACTTAATAAGTCTTGGGTCCAATTTATTTACAAAAACACTACTCTTGATTGTGACAACTTACATATTTTAGTCAATAAAGAAACCATTGGTTATTTATAAAGTATGAGTGGATTACAATCGTTTGTTTATATACTAGTGACATAACTTGGTTTTTTCGTTATAAAAGAATTAAAGCAACGGAGAGGATGTTACATCCTCCCCCACTTAAAGGTAAACTGTCCTTGGTGTTGGTATATTTCAAAGCTTTGTTTTCAATATACATTGTCCTTCTAGTTCCCCTGGAGATAATGTTTTCAAACTTTGGTCTTCAACATACATTTTTCCTTGTAATATCAAGCTTCATCTATCATTGCTTTCTTTTTCATTTCTTCAGAATGTCTCTAATGCACCTTGTTTGGCATAACTATTGTTGTTGTCCTTGATAAATTTAAAAGATTAGGTTTTCCCTCAAAATGTACCTGCATTATCTGTCAGTCATACATGACCTATATATAACATCCATAATTTCAAACAAATCAGTCATGTATTTTTTCATTTCTTATCGCATAACTTTACCATTTTATCATCAATATCTATACTTTCTGTATAGCAGTACCTTTCTCAAGTACATTCAATAATTTGCACACTGTTATGCAACATACGTATTTCATATCACATTAATATATCATATGTATAATCATAACGTTCTCACGTATTATAAAACATATGCTAACTAAAGAGTAGTAACATTGCAGTTAGCAACCATCATTTAATCTCTTTTGTCACATGAGGATTTACCTTATACATAAATTTTATATGACATTGATATTCCCAACACTACTTGGATGAAATTCTCTTTCAATAATTCTAGTATGCATATATACATGAGGGTCATCTTCTCATGGAACCACAAGTTCACGTGCAGGCCTCCTCAACCTGTATATATTATATCCATATGATATAAGGACGATACTCTTCATTATCTTTTTACAGCTATCGGGCATATCTCCTACTTAGAATCTGGAATCCCACATATATCTTATCCTAAAATCTTAACATCACAAAACATATCACTACAAAACCTGATACCTCACCTAAGTGCTCTCTAGTAGTTTTTCTTAAGATCCTAACACCTCCTCTAAGTACTCACTGATAGCTTATTGCCTAGGACTTGATTATCATAGAGCACTCAATAGATTTTAACACCTCACAAGGGTGCTCACTGGAAATTCGGTACTAACTTATCAAAAATCTCTAGATGCTTTAGAGCTTAACACCTCCTCTGGGTGCTCACTGTTAGCTCTTTTTCCTAGGACTTTAATTTCATAAAGCACTCAACAGAGCCTAACACCTCAAAAGGGTGCTCACTGGCATCTCTGTACTAACTTATCAAAAATTTCAGATCCTAACATCTCTCTAGGGTGCTCTGTAGCAACTCAACTTAATTCATAAATATTTTGTGTTCAACCATTTCAATATTTCAGTTTCTTTATTCTGAAAAATTGAGTCTTGGTTTCCAAGTCTCATTACATCTTGTAACTAATCATAATGAGAATAAACAATTTAGGTGCTCTAGAGCCCAACAAGTTCAACACCAAACCAATTTTTTACTTCATTTTCATTAAGTTGGTTAATCTTGTATACTTTGTCTTAAGAATATTTGTTTAGTATGGAAAAGTCTTCTTAGAAATTAGAGCCTTATAACCCAGGGTGTCCCTCGTGCTCAGCTCAAAAGTTTTGCAACTCTTTACCTAATTAGTATTTAGTTGTATTAAGTTCAGTCTTCTTATTGCATTTTTTATATATATAAATATTTAGTTATGGTATTTTGGTACTGCCATAGTTCATTATGTGCAATAATCTCGAAGCACTATCAATTACAACAACATATTTAACAACACTTTATCACTTGCATAAATCAATTGCTTTATCACATATATGCCATATAAACAACTGATCATTCTCAAAATGCTATAGTTACTATACTCAAGTACTTCACTAGAAAATTTTCAAACTTCTTAACAAAGTATATTCTCAGCATATCAAACTATCCACACTATGTTCTCCAAAAATGCAATTTTGATTAATCAAATGATAAAATCTTGCTAACCTTCCATGATAAACAAAAGATCATACAGATTGTAGATGCTACCTTTTTCCATTGAGGATTTCATCTTTTGCCTCTGATTATCTTACAAATTCCCATGTGACGATTCTTCTTGTAACCATGCACACCTGCATACATTACCCACAATTCTTGCCAAAATGATTTACATCGTAATCTCCTAAAGCAAACAACAAAATATAATAGTAAGTTTCTATTTAGGGTGTACATACTCTCTTGATACAACAACTAGGCTTTTGCATAATCTCAATACATTACCTTCATGACAAATTAGTTGTAACTACACTTGCGTATATCTTTCATCGGTGTACACAATATGCAAAATGCATTCCTTATTTCCTACAAGATTTTGATGTTACTTCTAATTTTACTTCACTCTATTACCTCTTCGACATCCTTAACTCATATTATTGATACCATGCATTCAACCGCTCTAACATAATTTCAATGAATTATACTTAAACCTGTAATGTAACATACCATTATTCAAATGCCATGGTGAAACATTGTTAACGTGCATTTGTATTATTTCTAGTATCCTTTAACCAAACAAACCAAGTACGTTAGAATTGATGTTTGCATGATATATTAGGTCATGGGTAAAGTCTTCATCCGTGTTATTTATCTTTACTGATAGAAAAGACATATAAAATAACTCTAATAATAATGTCATAGGATGATTTAAGTCCCTTATCTAGTTAATAATCCCCATTGGTAACATGTTATAGTTACTTAGCTAAACTTTCTCTTCTACCTATTTTTAACCTTAACATAATTCTCTTAGAATAAACATTGGCATAAGGTCATGTCATTTAATTGAACCTACCCTTTTAAATGTTTAAGAGTAACTCTTCACACAAAAAATATCACTTGTTATTACATCAATTTACAACCTTATCCCAAGAGCTTATCTTCTAAATATTATTAGCTTCTAGTATTAAGCCTTGTCACATAACTACGCTTATCCTTATAAGGCATCTTAACTGTAACAAACCTTAACACTAAAATACAATCAATTTGTATAAAATCTCCACTATAGTGTATTTAAGTGTATGAAAGTAACATACTGGCTACATGTTAACACATAGTCTCTTTCTCAAATATATCATTTTATCAAACTCCCAACAAAACATCACTCTTCATGCATGTATATTTTATATTTCAGTTATGCAACTAGCTTCACGCATTCAAGCACATAATTCTAAGCGAACTAGTTCATGTACTTTAACAAAGTTAATATTAAATCAATATTCTTTCTACATCTTGCATTCCAATCATAAGTCTCGTATTCAAATCACAAGGTTCACAATATACATGTATGTAGATGAGTCCATTAGGTTTGAGCGTTGTAAACCTGGTGCTCTGATACCATTTGTAACGAACCCAATCTCGTCTTTACCTTTTTCGGAGGATGGGGTATTTTTTTTTAAACTTCATGCTTCAATCAGAAATATTAGTCCCAATGATGATATAATATTATCATTGTAATACTCTGAAAATTCATAAAAATTTAAAAATTTTCATAAAACATTAATTGTTTGCGATCGTCACTACTAAGAAACATTTAACTGTTAACGGTTAACCTAAATAGGCTTAAACTAGAACTAATTCTTTTGTTAATTTCTAGTACCACATACTTAATTGTTTGTTTTTCGTAAATCATTAATAAAGATTTGATTTAGCAGGTTATGATTTGGAACAACAGGAATTGAAACATCTGTTTGATTTCTATGATAAGTTTGTTTTACTATTTGTGAAAATATGAAGGAACTTCAGTTGAGATCGAGGCTTACTTAGCTTTTTAGCTAATGCAGTGAAGTGATGCTTCTTTTACAGGTCCTTTATAGGTAATACGTTTTGTCACCAGTTTCTAGAACGAGATTATTATCTCAACTAGCATAAAATATAATGCTAGTAAATTTATTTATTTTACAGCTTTGAGAAATAAATGAGGTATCGTTGATTTGTATATTTATGTTCTAAATAGTTTCTGGTAAAAATAAGTGTTAGTAAACTGAACATAGTCCAGTTGCTCTTCCATTTCGCTATATTTATAACTTGTTCATTTAATTTTCATCAATATTCAAATTAGGTAAACTTAGAAAACCTAAATCTAGATATAGTCATAGATATCATGGTTGTCATTCACACCTGGAAATAAAACCTAGTGCATAGACAGTTTGCTAACGGTTCTAGTACTTACTAACTAGAAATGTAATAACACAAATTTTATATCTTTAAGCTATAGTATTACTACTTTCTATGTAAGATTAAAAGGATTATTTTCTATAAAAACTATCCAACTTAACCCTCGTATGATCTCCATTCCACAAGGGGGTAAACAAATCTAAGTTTTAATACCTAGACTAACAAGCTTTACATCTTCCTATGTTTGCAAACTCACATACACAAAGGATTAAGTCTTTTATGAGTTCTTTTTACAATTCTTTGATTTCTCACAAAGTGTTATTGTTATGCTAACCAATAATAAAGAAATCTTTATAGAAGTGTTTACCCATTTCCAAATATTATAAGACATGAGTTAACCCTAGTGTGTATAATTATCACCTCCATACATTATTCTTTAGGGTTATAATAATGCACATTTATAATGTCACGATATTGTGAGTTAAGACAAAGGTTTTTAACCATAGTTTTGTTATAAAATGTTATTTTATGCAGGCTTCTCCAAAGAGATCTCGACTTGTAATACAAACCCACATTTTTCAAATAATTAGCTACCATGTGGTCGAAGATTGATGGTTGAGTTTGTTGACTTAAGGTTCAGTATAAAACTATCCTAAAACCCTAAAATTCACATTTTGTCTTGTCTCTGCTATGGAGTGGAAATGTTGCAAGCTCATGGCCGCAAGGCTTGTCTTCATTCCTTAATCTATTGGAGTATAGGCCTCCCCTATGCCATTCTGAGTTCTTCTGCAAGTAGGGTCTTACGTGGCCACCGTTTTCTTTTGTGTAGGAGCTATCCATTGCCATTACCATAACTCTGTAAGTGCTACCCTTCGTCATCACCTTGTCTCTGCAAGTGTATCCTTCAAGCACTGGTGTAGTGAAAGTGAGCATGACTCTTGAGCTGTCGTAGTGTAGTTTTGATTGTCTATTTGAGTGTTCTGGTTGAGTGTAGGGTTTAACTGTCTTCACCGCTCGATTTCTACTGTCTTTGTTTTTACTCTGTCTCATCATGGTTTTGGTTTTCGGTCTGGCACATTTCATGTTGGGATTTTCTTGACAGAGCTTCCATCGTTGCTCAGCATAATGTTTTCTGGTGCCTAGGGTCTGTTCTTGCTACCAGTAAGAGTTCGAGGTCAAATCGTTCAGGTGACAAATTTTCTTTATAAATCATACTATTGTTCAATTGTTTATAAACTAATTCGCTTTGTGATTGTATAAATTTTCTCATTTAGGGTTTTATTAAACTTGTGTAGGTTTTTAAGTGAAAGCTCGGTGCTAGAATACGCCATAACAACTCCACTAAGGGATTCCAGTCTTCGTATCCATCATAGTAAGCCTCGGTCTCGCCTGAGGTTCTCCTGCACTGGTTGTATGGTGTTTAAGTTAATACTGCCAACTTGGTTCTTTGGTTCTACTCAGCCATGGTTACATGGTGATTTTTCTTATTTTGGAAGGCCATGTGGCCGAGACTGTGATATGTGATTTAAGAAAACCTTGAAGCCCTAGAGGCTGTATCATGATGGAATTCTTTTGGGGATTTCAAGGCCGTGACTTGAAAAGAAATTATGGGCCTTCTCAGTTGTAGTTTTCTTTTTTATTTCGGAGTGTTGCGTTGATCCTGGGCATTGTCCTTGCTAAATCACCAACAATCATCTCCTCCTGCACCGTATGTATGTTGCTGACAGTCTTCTTCTGGTTGGGGAAAACTGATGCATAATGAGGACCATTACATTCCCAACATTTTACTGGTTCTTTTCTTTCATTATTATTGGTGTAATTACTGTGATTATTAACAAGTTCTTTATTTCTAGGACCATTTGGGTTTAACTATGAATTACCTTTATTCCCTTGGAAAATATTATTACTAAAATTACGTATGTTATTTTTCCTAAAAATGCAGTTAGGTACGAAACCTTTCTTCTTCTGTTCAAAATTATTAGATCTTTTAGCCTTCCATTTGGACATACTTTCCTTTTTGTGGTTCTGCTCATATCGAAAATTCACCTTTCGCATAGCCTCCTCTAAGGTTTTTGGATTATAGTATTCAATTCTATCTTTTATGTGAAAAGGTAAATAACTTAGAAACTGCTATACCTTGGGATTCTCATCCACAATGTAAGGCACGTATCGAAGCAGACTTAAAAATTTACTGTTTAATTCTTTCATGTTCATTGTTCCTAGCTTTAATTCATAAAATTCCTTAGCTTTCTATTCATAGTACTGTTCTGACAATAAATTATTTTTAAAATATTTCTTAAAGGTACTCCGGTTAATGTTCTTTTCCCTAATACCTTTTACTCGTTTTAGGTCTTGCCACCAAATAACTGTCTTCCCAGTTAGGTTGTAAATGGCCATTATTGCTTTTAGCTGATTTGAGTAATTATAAATTTGAAAATACGTCTTCATCCCAGACAACCATGATTCAACCTCTTCTCCTTTCTCAGTTTCACCATTAAAAGTTGGTGGTTTTATTTGCTTAAATTCTCCTGAAATTTCTTCGTAAGACTTAAATTTTCTTTTTCTTGAATGATGATTATCTTCGCTACTATCACTAATATACTGATAATTATTCCTATGTGGATCACAATAAATCTCAGAGAACGAACTACTTTCAATTTTAGACTATTTAGACTTTTTGCTTTTGTGTTGGTGGGACATATCTTCAGATCCTGTCTGTTTCTCTTTTTCTTCATTCTGAAATTTTTCCATCAAGATCTGATTCAGCTCCTCGTGAGCTCTCAAAATTCTTTCATTTTCCTTTTTGACTGTTTCCATCTCAGCTCTTAATTCTTTAACCATTTGTAATAATTTTGAAGAGTTATTAGTTATTTCTTCCTGGACTGGTTCTCTTCTAGAATTACTTCGTTCATTAAATGGGGATTCTTCATCTGCATATTGCTTGAGTTTTTCCATACCTGTAGTTTAGCTCAAAATTTTTCTAGGAACAACATTTCAAAGAAAAAAATAATAATCAATATGCATGCTTTAAATCTAATGTTTATTTATGCAGATTGAGCCTCATTCATGCCTAGTGTATGAACGTGTGCTTTGATACCACATGTAATACTCCAAAAATTCGTAAAAATTTAAAATTTTTCATATAACATTAAATGTTTGTGATCGTCGATACTGAGGAACATTTAACTAGTAATGGTTCACCTAACCAGGCTTAAACTAGAACTAATTATTTTGTTAATTTCTAGTACCGCATAATTAATTGTTTGTTTTCGTAAATCATTAATAAATATTTGATTTAGTAGGTTATGATTTGGAACAATAGGAATTGAAACATCTATTTGATTTCTTAAGTGATAAGCTTGTTTTACTGTTTGTGAAAATATGAAGGAACTTCAATTGAGATTGAGGCTTACTTAGCTTTTTAGCTAATGCAATCAAGTGATGCTTTTTTTACAGGTAAGACGTTTTGTCACCAGTTTCCAGAACGAGATTATTATCTCAACTAGCATAAAATATAATGCTAGTAAATTTATTTATTTTATAGCTTTGAGCAATAAATGAGATATCGTTGATTTGTATATCTATGTTCTAAATAGTTTCTGGTAAACATAAGTTTTACTAAACTGAACATAGTCCAGTTGCTCTTCCATTTCGCTATATTTATAACTTGTTCATTTAATTTTCATCAATATTCAAATTAGGTAAACTTAGAAAACCTGAATCTAGATATAGTCATAAATATCATGGTTGTCATTCACACCTGAAAATAAAACCTAGTGCATAGACAGTTTGCTAACGGTTCTAGTACTTACTAACTAGAAATGTAATAACACAAATTTTATATCTTTAAACTATAGTATTACTGCTTTATGTGTAAGATTAAAAGGATTATTTTCTATAAAAACTATCCAACTTAACCCTCATATGATCTCCATTTCACAAGGGGGAAAACAAATCTAAGTTTTAATACCTAGACTAACAAGCTTTACATCTTCCTATGTTTGCAAACTCACATACATAAAGGATTAAGTATTTTATGAGTTCTTTTTACAATTCTTTGATTTCTCACAAAGTGTTAAATTGTTATGCTAACCAATAATAAAGAAATATTTACACAAGTGTTTACCCGTTTCCAAAGATTATAAGACATGAGTTAACCCTAGTGTGTATAATTATCACCTCCATACATTATTCTTCAGGGTTATAATAATGCACATTTATAATGTCACAGTATTATGAGTTAAGACAAACGTTTTTAGCCATAGTTTTCTTATAAAATGCTATTTTATGCAGGATTCTCCAAAGAGATCTTGAACTATAATACAAACCCACATTTCTCAAATAATTTAGCTGCCATGTGGTTGAAGATCAATGGTTGAGTTTGTTGAATTAAGGTTCAGAATAAAACTATCCTAAAACCTTAAAATTCACATTTTGTCTTGTCTCTGTTGTGGAGTGGAAATGCTGTAGGCTCATGGTCACAAGGCTTGTCTTCATTCCTTAAGCCATTGGAGTACAGACCTTCCCTATGCCATTCTGAGTTCTTCTACAAGTAGGGTCTTACGTGGCCACCATTTTCTTCTATGTAGGAGCTATCCATCGCCATTACCATAACTCTGTAAGTGCTATCCTTCATCGTTACCTTGCCTATGCAAGTGTATCCTTCAAGCACTGGTGCAGTGAAAGTGATCACGGCTCTTGAGCTGTCGTAGTGTGGTTTTGACTATTGATTTGAGTGTTCTGGTTAAGTGTAGGGTTTAACTGTCTTCACCGCTTGATTTCTACTATGTGAGTTTTTACTCTGTTTCATCGTGGTTTTGGTTTTTAGGATAGCACATTTCGTGTTGGGGTTTTCTTGATAGAGCTTCCATCATTGCTCGGTGAAATGTTTTCTAGTGGCTAGGGTCTATTCTTGCTACTAGTAAGAGTCCGACGTCAAATCCTTCAGGTGGGAAATTTTCTTTATAAATCATGCTATTCTTCAATTGTTTATAAACTAATTCGCTTTGTGATTGTATAAATTTTCTCATTTAGGGTTTTATTAAACTTGTGCAGGTTTCTAAGTGAAATCTCGGTGCTAGAATACACCATAACAACTCCACTCAGGGATTCCAAGCTTCATATCCATCCTGGTAAGCCTTGGTCTCACCTGAGGTTCTCCTGCACTGGTTGGATGGTGTTTAAGTTGATACTTCCCACTTGGTTCTTGGGTTTTGCTCAGCCGTGGTTACATGGTGATTTGTTTTGTTTTGGAAGGCCATGTGGCAGAGACTATGATATGTGGTTTAAGAAAACCTTGAATCCCTAGAGGTTGTATCGTGATGGAATTCTTTTGGGGCTTTCACGGCCATGACTTGAAAAGAAATTATGGGCCTTCTCAGTTGTAGTTTTTTTTTAAATTTTGGAGTATATTTTTTTTACAGGATTTTAAGCCATGACTTTGTTGTAAACATACCATTAGGCTATAATTGATATAGTTTCAGTAAGGGTTAGGGTTTAGATGTTATTTTGATTTTAATTAAGCTCAAAGCTTACTGTTTTGTACTTATATACTTGATAATATATAAACTTACTGTGGTTTTAAGAAGATGATGGCAGGTTGTAGATTTAACTGTTTTGGTTTATTTTTCAATTCTTTTTAAATAATCCTAAACAGAAATATTGTTACTACAATTGTTATTTGTTTGATTATGTTTTAAAAGAGAACAAAATATTTAGATAGTTGGTTTTTAGAACATAATTGATTTTATTGTCAGTAACAACTACTTCCGTAAATAGATAGAAGAAAGGTTGGTTATACCACCTAAGTCCTTACTGTATTTTTCTAGTTTAGAATAATTGAAAGGGATTTATTTAATTTATCTTAGTTTATAATTACCATGCAGTTTTAATACTTTTTCTTGTATAAAATGTATTTAAGTTGGATAGATTTATCTATTAGATAATTATGGTTATACAAATGAAGAAATGTATGCTTAAATCAGTTTATGATTGAATTCGTAAAATTCTTCTGCTAGTAAAGAGAAGGTAATGATATTCCTGATTTTGACAGTTTATTTAATATAGGTTTTATTTATAAAACCCTAATTAATTTTAAATTATTACATAGTTAGTATTTGATTATAATGTTATTCTAGTTTCGTTTTACTTAGGTTAATGATGAACTTATCTCAGTAAATTTCTAGCCATATTTATTGTTCCTTTATGTTAACCCTGCTTATTTACTTTATATTTTTATAATATCTTTTAATTGCTATAATAATAAACTCATAGTAAATAATCTATCTACTATGTAAGTAATTACACAGACTAAGTATATATGTATTTTTAAATCTTCCCTAGATACAGGTTTGTTTATACTATGACAATGTACTTTGTCTAAGTAAAACATCTGGAATAGAAAATAATACATACTTATGATTAACTCTTATGAAATATGTAAAAGGTAATAAAATGAATCCATGCGTTCTTCATTTGATTCTTTATCTGAATTTAATCTAACCTGCTGTACTAGAGTACTACCTTGAAAAAGGTGTGGACAAATACAGTTAGGTATTTTTTTAGTCTATCGGTAAATCTGGAAATTCTTCTAATCATTTACCCTAATTTATATCTAAACCAGCATTTGACTATCTTTTCACAATAAAATATTTCATTAACTAATCCTAACATCAACAGAATAGAAGCATAACACATTATTTCTTAAACTCAATCCTTCCAGACGTAAATATGCAATTAGAAAACTAGATAAATCATGTAGAACCTGGGGAAATTCCATATGCGATTCTTTGGGGATTTTTTTTCCAGAATATGATTTCTTCTATGCATTTGCTAGATGTTGCTCCTTCCAAACTTGGACCCACATGGAGGAATGGCCGAGTGGGTGATGATGGCATTGGAAAAAGGCTCGATCGCTTCCTAGTGGCTGAGGATTTGCTGCCTTTGATGCCTTTTTATAGAGCATGGGTTTGGCCCTTGGAGGTTTCAGACCATTATTCGATTATTTTTGACTGGAAAGGCGACAGGGAGAAAGTTCCTTATCCTTTCTCTTTCAATCACTCTTGGCTCCAGATTGATGATTTCAATGAGTTCATCCGGTATACTTGGACTTCTAGCTGTTGTGTCATTTCAGAATCAAACCCCATTCATACCTTGATCTATAAACTTAGGGTCCTCAAGGCAGCTATGATTTCCTAGGAGAAGAAGATGCAATTTGAACATAAGCATGCATTGATAGAGATTGATGAACATATCATGGAACTCCTTCTTTCAGCCCCGACGGGGTTTTTATCTACTGAGGATACTGATTGCTTATCTGCTTCGAAGAAATGCAAGAGGATATTCTCACTTTTGAAGTTGCTTCTATTAGACTTAAAAGTAGTGCAATCTAGCTTGCCTTGGGGGATGCTAATTCCAAAAAATTTCATCAATATGCTAATGCTCGTAGGAATACAAACATGGTTTGGGACCTATTTAATCATGATGGAAACTCTATTTCTGATGATGATGCTTTGATGGAGGAAGGAATATTTCATTTTGAGCAGGTTTTCCGTGATGAGGAGCTGGTCCATTTGCAGAGAAAGCTTGAGGTTCTCAGTATATATCCTAGATGCTTCAAGGATGATGAGGCTGAGATTATTGGTAGACATGTACTTTTGTCTGAAATTGAAGCGATTCTTCATGGTTTTGCCAAGGATAAGGAAATGGGGCCGAATGGATAGCTAGTTGAGTTTTATCTAGCTTTCTTTAATATTGTCGGTGTTGACATTTTAAATTTTGTGGAATATAGCAGGGTTCAGGGCTATGTACCGCCGGTTTTGAATGCAACACATATTGCTTTGATTCCAAAGTGTGGTAAGCCATGACATTTTTTAGATTTTTGACCCATATCACTATGTAATCTTATTTACAAAGTGATCACCAATATTCTCGCAAAGAGATTGAAAACTTTTCTAACTGATATTCTATCAGAGGAGTAGTTCGGTTTCTTGAAAAAGAGGTAAATTCATGAGGCAGTTGGGATTACCCAGGAGGTTCTACACTCTATTAGAAATAAATGATTGGAATCTCTCATCCTCAAAATGGACATGATAAAGGCATATGATCGTATTAATTGGAATTTTTTTAGACTTGTATTGTTGCATATTGATTTAACGGTGGATGTTGTTAACTGGGTCATGGAATGTGTTTCTATTGCAAACTTTGCAGTATTAATAAATGGGAGACCCTCATATTACTTCTCTTCTAGTCGCGGGATTTTGAAAGGGTGCCTGTTATCTCCATTGTTGTTTCTTTTGATGGTATAAAGGTTAATCCTTATAATTCGCAGGGAGAAGCACTTGGATAGGTTGCAAGGGATAAATCTTTCTTCTGTGCTGTCGATAACACACATACTATTTGTTGATGACGTGATGTTTCTTGGTTTCAACTCCTGCATGGAATGGGAACATTTCATATTCATCATTGATCTATTTACAGCTTCTATGAGTATGGCTATGAGTTCTGATAAATCATCTTTTTTATCTAACAATGTGGCGTCTATCACTCTTGAGCATATTAAGGCGATCTTCCCATACCAGATGGAGGACATACAAAAGGGTTTTAAATATCTTGGTTATTGGCTCAAGTCGCTAGATTATAGGGTGGCAGAATGGGTGTTGTTGATCATGTTAGTATTATTAATCCTCCCTTGTCCAATTTGGTCATATGTCTAAATCAAGATTCATGTCTAAATCAGGAGTCCATCCAGTCTACTTTGAGTCACTAGCACCATTGGGTCCACTTGGTCTAATTGGGGCACATGTTTCAGTTACTAAAGTGCGGGGAACACTAATTGAGGCCTACTGCCACTGATTGCACTTGCATGCATCAGTTTAGGAGCCTCTTAGACCAATCCCTACAATTTAGGAGCCAGTGGGAGTGTCGATACCAACTAAGGTTAGTTGAGTTGAGTTGGTGACTAGTCAAGCTAAGTTAGGAGTCAGTTACATTCAGTTCTAGTCCTATACATTCAATTAGCGCTAGGTTTGCATGGATGCATGCATGAGAGGCGTATTTCTCACCTACCACAGTCAGTTAGACTCAGTCAACACTGAAGTAGACACTTGAGTTGTGTTTTAGAACTTCGTTGAACTATGGTAATGGTTTAGACAAGGTCAGTTAACTATTGAGTCCTCCGACAGTGATTTAGATAAGGTCTTAGTTACCTACAGTCAAGTAGAATCTAATCAATTCAAATTTCCTCATGTGGATTCGAATTGCATGTGGCTACTTAATCCATTGTACTTCATTGTAATTATTATCTAATTACTATTTGATTAATGAAAAGAATTCACAACTGCAAGCCATTTTTGCACTGTTTCATTCTTCAACAACTGAGTAAATTGTGTAATATATATTGTGAGTTGTGTGTTTGTCCACAGATCTATGTGATCAATTTAATATGGTATCAGAGCCTCGGTATACAAAAAACTTCTCCTCCTCAGATCTCCTACTGGATCATTTTTGAACAAAATTGCTCCTTCTAGCTCTGCACCAGAAGCAGAAGGTTTACCACTTAATACCCAAAGTTAAGGAATTGTTGATCAAGATTTCTTGATCACTTATGATGGGTGTGCTGAAAACCTAAAATGTACAGGCTGTTTGACCTTACTTTGTCTTTTGTGTATTTGCAGGTACAACTTCGAATGGCTTCATCAATTCTGGATTCATCAGTTCCTCTTCTCACCCTATTCACAAACTATTCAAAATGGAAGAAGAAGATGATTGCATCTCTAAAGAGACAAGATCTCTATGAGGTGTCTATTGGAATTGGTGAAGAGTCCTTTGAGAGAGAGGATGACTGGATAAATAAATGTGATGCAGCATATGGAACAATGTGTATGGCCCTTTCTCCTAGCACGTGCTACCTCAAAAGATCTACTAAAAATCCAAAGGATCTCTGGAAAATATTGGATAGAACCCTTGGAATGATTGATGAGGATAATAATAGCACTTTGGAGAGCACATATAGCACCATAAGCATACTTGATCCAAAAATCTCAGCTCCACTCTCTCTGATGAAGTTGTTCAAGATGAAGAAGAAGCAAACACTTCTACACAGTCAATTCAAATTGAAGACAGTCTCCTTACAGTGACTCCTTCTCCTGATGCTCCAAAATTTTATGAGATATATGATATCTCATATCCTCATATGGCTGAAACAAAAGAAAACATTTGAATCTTTGATATTGAAGAAAAATACTATTGCACTTCCATGCAAACATTCTCTGGTGATTTTCCTTTGAATTCTGTGCAAAATTTGCCAGTGATTGCTTCCAAAAGTGAAGAGGAATTTGATATTTCTATCTCTAATGCTACTTCTGGTGTGCAAATATGTAATACCTTGGATATTTTGGAAGAAATATTAGATTACCAAAGTGATCAATTCACTCCCCTTGATCTATATCTTCCAGCAAATTCCTGCAGGATTGCATGCACCAAAATTCATAATTTTGAAGAAGAAGAAAGTTGTGCATCCACTGTCTCGGTTGACCATTTATTTAGATATGATATGAAACTTATTGGATCTGATATGATATTATTTATATCTGATCTGATATTTATTGGTTTAATATTTCAAATTCATAATCTTTCAGTACTGCTTGTAGCTATTCTCATCAACGGTGTGAAGAAACAAGTACTGCAAGTCTCCTACAAAACTGTTGCTTGGGATTTGATTTCATTTCACAGTTTTGGATATGTTGTGAACCTATTTAGATCTTATTTAATTTTTGATATGATATTATTTGGTTCATATTTTAAAATCCAAGAGCTTTCAATCATGCTTGTATCTACTCTCACCAATTCCGGTGTGAAAAATCAAGTACTGGAATTTCTATTCAAAATTGTTGCTGGGGATTTGGTGTTAGTTTCCTCTTATGAGGTTGATGATATTTTATTATGTGATTCATTAGATATTTCAGAATATATATTAGACTATGGAGATCAAGCATTCACTCTCCACACTCCCAGTGCTTCTCTACCATTGATCACATGCTCATCTCCTCACAGAACTAGTAAAGAGGAAGACATTTTGCATCTGCCTAAACACTTGCTCCTAACACTTGGGGCTGATTTTACCACTCATGGTTTTTTGTTAATGGATGCAACATATCAGTTTCTTGAGTGTTCCTCACATTTTCGGAATCCTCAAGAACCTTTTCTCACTTATCAGTTGACTTAAGTTGCTCTACATGGGTCCAGTCTTCATTCGGAAGCTGTCTATATTTCTGATTTAGTTGAGCATATCATTCTTCTTCCAAAGAGGAATATTCCTCCAGACATAATGATGGAGAGGTTCACATGCTAGGCCCCAGGATACCTTTGCATAGAAGAACTAGATTGATCCTGATTCTAACTGCTTAATTAGAGGGGGGGATTTTTTTCCATGTGGTTTTTTCCCCAGCTCCTTGTATTGAGCAGTTACTTTACTTTACTTGATGTAATGGGTGACCTATGGTCTTAGTTACCAGGGCCCACATATTTTCCAAGTTAGCATTTAGGGGGGGTGTTAGGATTATTAATCCTCCCTTGTCCAATTTGGTTGTATGTCTAAATCAGGAGTCATGTCTAAATCAGGATTCCATCCAGTCTATTTTTAGTCACTAGCACCATTGGGTCCACTTGGCCTAATTAAGGAACATGTTTCAGTTTCTAAAGTGTGGGGAACACTAATTGAGGCCTACTACCACTGATTGCACTTGCATGCATCAGTTTAGGAGCCTCCTAGACCAATCCTTACAATTTAGGAGCCAGTGGGAGTGCTGATACCAACCAAGGTCAGTTGAGTTGAGTTGGTGACTAGTTAAGATGAGTTAGGAGTTAGTTACATTCAGTTCTAGTCCTATACATTTAGTTAGCAATAGGTTTTCATGGATGCATGCAGGAGAGGCATATTTCTCACCTACCACAGTCAGTTAACCTCAGTCAACACTGAAGTAGACACTTGAGTTGTGTTTTAGAACTCTGTTGAACTTCGGTAATGGTTTAGACAAGGTCAGTTAACTATTGAGTCCTCTGACAGTGATTTAGACAAGGTCTTAGTTACCTATAGTCAAGTAGAGTCTAATAATTTGAATTTCCTCATCTGGATTTGAATTACATGTGGCTATTTAAGCCATTGTACTTCATTGTAATTATTATCTAGTTACTCTTTGATTAATGAAAAGCATTCACAGCTGCAAGCCATTTTTGCACTGTTTCATTCTTCAATAACTAATTAACTTGTGTGATCTATCTTATGAGTTGTGTGTTTGTGCACAGATCTATGTGCTCAGTTTAATAGATGAAACATTTTTAGCAAAAGATTTGTCATTGGACATATAGATTTCTCTCTCTTGGGGGTCGATTTGTACACATCAAGTCTGTGTTGAGTGCACTTCCAATGTATTGGTTTTCACCTATGAAAATCCCCGACTTTGTTTTGTGTATACTCAAAAGGTTGATGGCCAATTTCTTATGGGATGGGTGTGCAGTTCGGAAGGGACTGCATTTGGCCAGATGGGATCTTTTGTCATGTCCGTATGAGATGGGGGGCCGGAACATTAAATACCTAAATGGTTTCAATGATGCTCTAAGGGTAAAGAGTTTGTGGAAGGATATCACTGGAAGTGGTTTATGGAATCATGTATTGAAGATTAATTATATGAAGAAGCACTCCATTTCGGATTGGTTGAGTCTGGACTCACACTTTGTATAGAACACATCCATTATTTGGAATGGATTCCTTAGAGTCATTGGGTGGATTTATAAGTCATTATGAAGGTGGGAACGAGTCTTGCAGTGAATATTGGCATTGACCATATGTCTGGAACAGAGGAATCATCCGCACTGTCGTGAGACTTGATCAACTATCTTCATGATTATGGAACTGTCACTCTGAACCAGATATACATTCCTTACTCTGATATTTTTTCTAATGCTTTGTGGTTGTCTGTTGATGATCTTGAATTAGACTGTAAATGGAAGGTGGAATGGGAATCTTACATGACAACCCTTCGTACCATTGGTTTAACACTCACCGATTCTCCTGATATTTTGAATTGATCCTATAACAAATATGATGGTCAGGTTACGACCTGACTCACTTATCTTTGCATTGTTGTATCATCTTGGGATAGTAATTGTAGTTGGCACTGGCAGGACTTATGGAAGGGGTAGATTCCGATCAAAAGTAAATGTTTCTCATGGGTGTGCATGAGAAATAAGATTAGTACCTGGGACAATTTGATGAGGAAGGGATGGATCAAGACTAATCTTTTTCATCTTTGTTGCTATGATGGTGAATCGGTACAACACTTGTTTGTGGATTTCTCCTTTGGGAAGGAAGTTCATAGAAGTGTGTTCAAGTTCTTGGGATTGAAGCATTGCTGCGAGGCATCATATTTGTTGGGTATTTTATCAGATTGGGTTAATAATGGTAAGGAACATTATTTTTTATTTTTCTTCTGTAACTGGGTTATATGGTTGTGTAGGAATGATTTGGTCTTTAATGGAAAACAACCATCTATTCAGAACTCAGTTTTTCATGTCTTTGATTGAGAGTTATCCAACCTAGCAAAATAAAGTTAAAGACAGGGTTATTGGCCCTAGGCCTCAGTCTTATGAGGCCATGGGTTTCTTCGATGGTGTTGCATCGCAGCAAGTTGGTGGAACTGGAGCAGTTCTCTATATTGATATAGGTCATTACTATTTGATTCAATTGGGCTGCGGTTCTAGTACAAACTCCAGAGCTGAGTTATTTGCTATTTATGGTCTACTATATGTGGCAAGTGTTATGGGGCTTCTTGAGCTCCAGGTTTATGGTGACTCTATAATGGTCATAGATCAGGTCAATGGGAAGAAAAATTTGAGACTACTCAACCTTGATTACTGGTGCAATTGAATTGTTCATTTAGTTGGAGAATTCATCTCTTTCCATTGTCATCACATTTACCGTGAACACAACCAGTTGGTTGATCGACTTCCAAAGGAGGCATTGGGACTTAGTGTTGGTTTTCTCATTGTGCAGGAATTTGTGGATGGTGTACAATGCCATAAATTTTATGAGAAAATTTTCTCTACATATATCAGTGATTTTGTACTCTGATATCTCAAAGTTGATGGGATTTTTTTGTTTGATTTTATGATGGACTGTGTAGTTTTTGCGGGATAGTGACACTAGTTTTTGTTGAGTATATGTATATTCTCAATTGAACTGTACTCGAGCAACTATGTAGTGGATGGTAGTATTACCGTCCTGTAACAGGTCCTTTGCTAATTAAAAAAAGGATGGAAATTTTTTCATGCTGAAAAAAATTCCATTCTCTTTCATTAATTTGAAAGAAGGGTAATAAAATATAAATAATAATCTATGTACAAAAGTATGGGTCAACTCTTTTCAAGGAACACATTACAAATCAACGTAGAATGAGAGAATGGTGGCTATTACATAATGATCTTATTCTCTTCAAGATTAAAATGAAACACAGTTCACTCACACCACAAACAAGAAAACTACTCATATATAGTAACCGATTTTAACGCTTCTATATGAAGATGTTGTAACAAGCAAAAAAAAAGGAACTGGTTGAAAATTACCTTAATATGTGATTAAACCAATTTTCATTCGACTCCAATCTACCCATCGACTCTTTTGGGATTGCATATATTTATTCTTACAAGTCAGTCACACTACTCTTGATTGTAACAACTTACATATTTTAGTCATAAACCATTAGTTATTTATAAAATATGAGTGGATTACAATCATTTGCTTATATACTAATGACCTAACTTTGTTTTTTTGGTATGAAAAAATTGAAACAATGGAAAAGATTTTACAATAATAAACAAATAAATATACATTAAAAAATATATAACATTTCAACCCTCCACTTTAATATAAACATGTGAAATCATTGTGTTAGGAGTCTGTGTCAACCCTCCACTTTTTTTTGTTAGTATATTTTGTCGGACGCATATGCTTTGTAATTCGTCCGATCAGTATTTTGTATTATCCCACGTTCATGGGGAGTATGTAATAGTTGTTAAGTCATCCAGTCAATATGTTGCATTATCCCACATTAATGGGGAGTAATAGTTGTTTAGATTATACTTAGTATATAAGTATGTGTTGAGGCTAATGAAGGCATCGAAGACTTATCTTGTATTGAGCTTGCTCAAAGGAGGTTGCCCCCTCAAAGTGGCTTGCGATTAATAAAATCTCTTATGTGATCCATTATTTTTGTTATATTGTACATTCTCATTGTTTATTGCAAGAGGTTCTTCACATCTGGTATTATAGCACTTTCTTTGGCTCGTTGGGTGGAATTTCTGCCAAGTTTTTTTCTTCTTTTGCAATGCTTCCTTGCGCTGTGATCATTGTAGTAGCTTTTCTTCTTGTAGCGGTGTTATTCAATTGGATCAGGGAATAAGCCTTATCCGCTTAACTGTGGGAAGTAATTGGGCATATCCCTAAAACTCATTGTGAGGACCACCACAGGAACCCTGAAGTAGCTGGCCATTGAGAGGACCTGCCAAGCGAAAAGGGCAACGACCCCTACCTGATTGACTAGTTCCCACCCATGAGGTAAACCAATAGTTGTCATTTATGGAAAAGTGGTTATCAGTTTTACCTGAGCCGTGGAGTGATGGGTACTTCCCCAATACATAATACATTACACAACATTCGTGGCCAAGTGAATCCCATGAACCTTTAGGAAGCTGGACATACCTAGGGTCCATATCCATTTACAGTTGATAAAGCCCAAATTTCTAGAACCATCACAGATCATTTCCTCCATTTCTAGTTGATAAAGCACAGCTTTTCGGAACTGCCACATATCATTTCCTCCATTTCCAGTTGATAAAGCCCAGCTTTCCAGAACCGCCACAAATAATTTCCTCATATATATATATATTGCCATATCTTCTTTGATTTAGATCCATTTACCTTGAAACTTCACTGTAACCCTCGTAATCCCATTCTGTATATTCCTTCCTTGAGGACCATATCCCAAATTCCACTTCATGAACCCCAAAATTCCACATTTGCCTATTTTTAGGGTTTGCCGTAACTTTTTCAATTTCACTCAATCGCCTTCAAATTTTTCCATGGTGTTTGTTTCCTAGTTCTTCTTCATTGTCCCTCTCTGATAAATTTTCCAATTCCTTCACCCCGCCTCTGAAATTTGCATTTTCTGCTTCCTGTCCCTGAGAAAGTGTCCAAAACCCATAAAACCCCAATTACCACTACCCTGCGCCCCCCTCGGAGTTTTTCCCAAATCAAAATTTTCCATTTCTAAAACCCGTTCCATTTTTGTTTTTCTACCAATTTCCTAAAAAAAATAAAACTATTTATGGTTGTCATCTGTGTCAAAGAAAATAAACAAATGGAAGAAGAACTTGTCACCATCAAGTCCAAACTCGAAGATCTAGATCAAAAATTTCTCAGCCTGCATCTTCATCATTCACCCATGAACAACCGCTACCAGCCTGAGTCTTCTGTAGATACTAGGTTCTCTCTTCCTCTAGCAACTTTCACGGGCTGAGGCTGGATTATCCTCGCTTCAATGGTGATGATCCAAACAGATGGATTTACAGGGAAGAAAAATATTTCAGTATGCATAACACTTTTGATGTCAATAAAGTCCCACTTGCATCCTTTCATTTGGAACATGAATCCCTTCAATGGTTCCATTGGTACCTCAAGGCTCGTGCAGAGCCAAACTAGACAAATTTTTTCCAACTCCTTTTGCAACAATTTGGCCCTAGTTCTTTTGATGACTTCATAGGTGTACTCACCAAACTTCACCAAACTAGCACTATGAGGGAGTATCAGACAGAATTTGAGAAACTAGCCAATCACATTGAAGGATTTCCTAATGCATTCTACCTGAGTTGTTTTATCAGTGGTGTAAAAGATGCAATCTGATCTGAGGTTAAAATGTTCTTCCCCAACACAATGATGGAAGCCCTAGGGTTGGCTAAGCTAGCAGAGGACACGATCAGGGCTCAACAACACTCCAAATACACTCTTGTTCCATTCATAAATATGGTTCCCCAAAGACCCCAAATTCCGCCAGCTCCTAGAACCACTCCTATCAATCATTTGTCTGAAGCGAAGATGCAGGAACATCATGAAAAAGGGACTTTTTATAATTGTGATGAGAAATTCACCCGAGGACATCTATGTGCTAAGAAAAAGCTCTATCTCTTGGATGTGGATTCTCCACCTACACCTGAAATTTTTTATGATGCTTAAGATCCAGTAGATGTTGAGGGTGACATTTAGCAACTTCATGTTGATTTTCCTGCTCAAGACGACCAGCCAGAGATATCTCTCCATATATTAGCCGGAGTCACCACCCCACAAACCATGTAGGTCAGAGGTTTATTCAAAACACTCCCTCTTACAATACTCATTGATTCTGGTAGCACTCATAATTTCGTTAACCCCAGGATCGCCAAATAGGTTTATTGTTTTGTCCATCCTTGCTCCAACTTTGAAGTCATGATTGCCAATGGGGGCACCTTATCTTGCAAAGGGAAGTTTCATAATTTGTGAATATCTATGGGGGATTATAACTTGCGCTCTGACTTGTTTTCCTTTCCCTTAGGCGGGTGTGATGTGGTTTTGGGACCTCAATGGTTACACACACTTGGACCCATTTTATTGGATTTTGCTGAACTTTTGATGTAGTTTTCAATCAATTGTCAAAAACACACATTGGATGGCTTACAACCAGGGTCTCTAAGCATCATCAATTCACATCACATGGAAAATATTCTTAAGAAGAGTTCACATGGTGTCATTGCTCAGCTCCATTTCATTCAGATGAAACCTTCAATAGTCTCAACTACTCCCTTGGATCTACAACAAATTTTGGATTGATATGCATGTGTGTTTGCTAAGCTAGTGGGATTGCCATCTTCTAGACCAAAGGACCATCGTATTTCGCTCCTTCATAGAAGCGTCCCTCCTAACATCAAGCCCTATTGTTACCTGTTTCACCACAAGACAGATATTGAAATGTGTGTTTGTGACTTACTGAAGCAGGGTGTTATGCACCCTAGCACCAGTTCCTTCTCTTCACCGGTTCTTCTTGTCCAAAAAAAAGATAGGGCATGGCTCCTCTGCATTGACTTTTGAGCACTTAATCACATCACAATTAAGGATAAGTTTCCAATTCTTATTGTTGATGAGATTCTGGATGAGCTCCATGGTGCTCATTTTTTCTCCAAGTTGGATCTTTGTTCCGAGTATCACCAAATTCGGGTTCATGAGGATGATATTCCTAAAACAACTTTCTGCACACATGATGGCCACTATGAATATTTGGTCATGCCATTTGGCTTCACAAATGCTCCTTCCATGTTCCAGGAATTGATGAATAAAATATTCAGGCCGTACTTGTGAAACTTCATTATGGTATTCTTTGATGATATCCTCATCTATAGTAAAACATGGGCAAGCATATCCAACATTGGTATCTTGTACTGCAACTTTTCTGTGATCATGATCTCTGTTCCAAATAGTCTAAATATGTTTTTGGGAAGAAGGAAGTAGAGTATCTCGGGCATTTTTTTTAGCACAAGGGGTTCACATCGATCCTGCCAAAATAGATGCCATGAAAAATTGGCCGCATCCTCAGACCCTAAAGAACCTTCATGGGTTTTTGGGACTGATTGGATACTACCACAAGTTTGTCAAGGATTATGGGAATATTGCAGCTCCATTAACAACTCTACTGAAAAAGGATGCTTTTGCATGGACACCTGTTGCTAAGTGTGCATTTGAGAAACCAAAACAAGCTATGTGTACCACACATGTTCTAGCTATGCTTGATTTTTCCAAGCCCTTCACTATTGAGAGCGATGCTTGCAAAAATGGACTTGGTGTTGTCCTCCTCCAAGATGGAAATCCCATTGCGTTCACCAATAAATCCCTTTCTGGTAAGAATTTAGCTGGCTCTACATATGAGAAGGAAATGATGGCTATTTTGCATGCAGTATAGAAGTGGCATCCATACCTATTAGGGAGTCATTTCTACATCAAGATTGATCACCAGAGTCTGAAATATTTCCTGGAACAATGGGTCTCATCCCCAACACAATAGAAATGGGTTAGAAAACTCATGGGTTATGACTATGAGATCACTTACAAGAAGGGTAAGGACAAACTTGTGGTGGATGCTCTTTCCTGAACATTTGATGACCATGCTTCTATTTTAGTTATTTCTATGCCTATTCCAAATTGGTTCCAATCTGTTCAGCAAGGCTATGTCAATGAATCTTCCATATCTAAAATCATCCAACAGTTGGCCAATAATCCTTATGTTGTACTGCATTACTCTTGGGATTGTTCTTCTCTATCATACAAGGGTCGTTTGGTGCTTCCCCAGAGCATAGATATTCATTAGGATGTCCTATATGAACTCCATTCTTCTCCATCGGTAGGGCACTCTGAGTTCCTCAAAACATATGAGCGGGCATGACGTAACTTATTTTGGAAGGGAATGAAACTAGAAATTCAATATATCGTTGCTGAATGTGATACCTTCTAGTGCCATAACGGTGAAACTACACTCCTCCTCGGCTTGCCTGAACCCTTGCCCATCCCTACAAGGATTTGGGCATATATTTCATTGAAGGGATCCCTAAATATGAAGGGAAGACCGTAATCTTGGTTGTGGTTGATCGAATCTCCAAATATAGTCATTTTTGAGCTCTCAACCATCCATATACCACCTCCTCAGTCGTACAAATTTTCATGGAGCAGATATTCCGTCTTCATGGAATCCCTTCTTCCATTTTCTTAGATCGTGACACAACTTTCACAAATCATTTTTGGACTGAACTCTTTCACCTCACTCGGGGCCAAATTGAATATGAGTTTAGGATATCACCCACAAACATATGGTCAAATTGAAGTCACCAACAAATGTTTGGAAACTTATCTTCGTTGCTTCACTTATGAACATGAACATCAATGGGAAAAGTCGCTCCCTCTTGTTGAATGTTGGTACAATACTTCCTACCATACTACATCTAAAATGACTCCATATGAAGCAGTTTATGGTCAGGCGCCTCTAGTGCTCCTTCCATACACCCCCAATAATTCACCAGTTCAGGAAGTTGACATGGTTCTTCAAAACCGTGATCATATTCTTCACATTCTACAGGACAATCTTCACATGGAAAGAAATCACATGAAACAACAAGCCAATCAACACCGTTCTGAGTGCACCTTTCAATTCGATGATATGGTTTTTCTTTGTCTGCATCCTTACAAGCAATCCTCCCTAAAACTCAAAGGGAATCAGAAGCTGGCTCTAAAGTTCTATGGGCCATATAAACTTCTTCAGAAGATTGGGTCTGTTACTTATAAGTTGGAACATCCTCCTTCTTCTCACATTCACCCAGTATTTCATGTCTCTCGTCTCAAGAAAGTGATTGGCACCATCATCAGAGCACAAATTGTTTTACTAGAATTCGATAAGGAAGGATCCATCATTTTGGAACTAGAGGCCATCCTCAATAGGTGCACTCATCAGCTTCACTCTCGGTCCATCACAGAGTGATTCAGTGGCACGGCATGCAACTAGAGGATTCTACATGGGAACTGCTCCTTCATATTCAACAGTAGTTCTCACATCTAAAGCTTTGAGGACAAAGCTTTTCTAAGAGGGAGGGAATGTTAAGAACCCATGTCAACCCTCCACTTTATTTTGTTAGTATATTTTTTCGGACGCATATGCTTTGTAAGTCGCCCCATTAGTATGTTGTACTATCCCACATTCTTGGGGAGTAAGTAATAGTTGTTAAGTCATCCAGTTAATATGTTGCATTATCCCACATTCATGGGGAGTAATAGTTATTTAGATTAGGCTTAGTATATAACTATGTGTTGAGGCTAATGAAGGCATCGAAAAGTTATTTTGTATTGAGCTTGCTCAAAGGAGGTTTCCCCCTCGAAGTGGCTTGCGATTAATAAAATCTCTTTTGTGATCCATTATTTCTGTTATATCATGCATTCTCATTGTTTATTACATGAGCTTTTTCACACATTGTCCTATATATAACAATATTAATCACACATTATCTAGTTTAAAAAGACTTTTTCTCTTCAATGTTTTTATCTTTTATTAAAAAAAATTATAAATCAATAATAACTACTTCAAATCATTGTAATCATGATCTTAACATTTCAAAATGATGAAATCATTTGTTTTTTAGTTTTTGAGTTTGTATTAATCAATATCATGTTTTTATCGAAATTAAAATCACTTATTGTTTTCATATTTTTAAGAATAGTCTCCACTAATTACAGTGAAATCTTAGAAATGCATAGTGCATTTGTCAAATCCTAGAAATGTCCATAAATATTTTTCAAATCATTCTCTTTCATAATGTCTCTTTTTGGTTTCACTTTCTCTTAAAGTTGTGACATTGAATTCTTAAAAAAAAAACTTTTCAGAATTTTAAAACTTTACAATGTATATCAAACAATTTTTTCTGTCAATAAATTTGAATGAAAAATGATATTTAGATTACTTTTACAAAATAAAAATAAAATGTACTCCAATTTTAATATCAATAATTATTTTTAGTAATAAATATTTTAAATCATTCACTATCACATACATCTAATTTATTGTTTCAAACATACATATAATATGAATTTAAATGTTTTATCTCTCATTCACTCTCACATACATCCTAATTTATTTTTTCAAATGTAAATGTAATATGAATTTTTATTATTTTATATTCTTGGTGAAAATTTGACATATCAATGTAAGTAAGATCACCTCTCTCAGTTTTAGCAATTTCGACTATATGACAATTTTTAGTTTTTAAAAATAATTTATAATTTCGAAAAAGGTTAGTTGTTTTGTTTTATGCATCCTATCATTATTTTCATCAATGTCATGGGTCATTGTTACAAAAGATTTAAAAAATACATTTAAAGAAATTTTTAAAAAATGATATCATTTAGATGAAATAAATTGGTGATAATTTTTCAAAATCCAAATTATAGTTGTCAAGTTTATGAATTTTGGTTATTCTAAGTGTTTTTGAAGGTGTTGAATCAATTTCTACCACCAAAATTACAATTAAATTTTAATTATGTAAAATAAAAAAATGTATGGTTTTAGTAAAAACGACCATTTGATCCAAATCATCGAATTTTTACATAACTTCATTTACTTATTCGTAGTCTAAAAATTCGACAATTTGGGCAAATGCTGTGATAATTTTTCAAAATCCAGGTTTACAGCTATCAAATTCATGAATTTTGGGTGCTCCAAGGTTTTTTGAGGGTGTTGAATCCATTTTTACCATCAAATTTGTAATTAAAACACAATTAAATTCTGATTTTACAAAATAAAAATATCAATTTAAGTAAAAAATGGTGGTCTATTCCAAATCGTCAAATTTTTAGACAACTTAACTTACTTGAGCATATTCTAAAACTCTGATTTTGTAAAATAAAAAATATCAAATTTCAGTAAAAAAAATTGACCATCTAATCATCAAAATTTTATACAGCTTCATTTTCTTATATTAAAAAAAAAAAAAAAAACTAACAAATATACCGTGTAATGGAAATTATTTAAGAGGGGCCAAATTGTCACCGATTTAAAGTCAAAGACATACGGCAATGTCATACAATTTCCGTGTAATTTATCGATGGACATTTATCCAACTATACCTACAGAAATAGTCATTAATATAGTTAATGTATTTAAAATTATGCACCTTATAAAGTACTTTACCTTTTCTTGATTTAACTCAATTCTCAATAAATATAAGAACATTTAAAATATCAAGCATGGAATATTGTTACTTGATGGATCTCAAGCATGGAATGGATAAGGTATGATATGGATTATTGTCATCTAATATGGATTCATGGAATGGATAAGGTATGTATGCGAATGGATAAGATTGACAAGAAAATATTATATACATTCTTTAATGTAATGAATTTATATCTATGGATATGGATGGTTGTACTTTATTTATCTAAGTTATAGATATACCATGGTTAATCCATTTTAGTTTTTACTTTTATTCCAATCATATTATTTAAAAAGTAAAAAATAAGTAAGCTGATTGACATGAAAAAACCCATAATGAATAATGTTGGATGATTATTTTGTATCATGGGCTTTTATTTCGCATCTACATGTAGCATGGAAAAGAAAAACAAATTATGCATCTTCATGTTACTTGCAATGTTGTTGTATATGATTTGTAAGCTATAGTAATTATATTACTCATAAAAAAGCAATATTACATAATATCATATAATATGTGGTTTGAGGTCCGACCATGATATTAAATAAGAAGTTATAGATTTCAAACTTAAATAACATACTAATACTGAAAAAGCTATATGTAAAGTTGAAAGTAACCTGGTTATAATTGTGATTTTAGATAAAAAGAAATTGGTGAACGACCCAATTAAGAGACTTGGTCGTTATTTGAGACATGAATTAAATGAGTAATCATCTCATCCTTGTGTTGAGATTCCTTTGTAGCAAACTCTAACCCCGCAGTGGCCTTCATTAAAGCATTCAATTTAGCCTCTAGAGTATTGTGTTGATTCCGGATCTTATTGTTTTGTTTTTGAATTTCTTCCATCTGCAACAACAATTCATTCCTTGGTATCCATAAGCACCTTTCCCAAATAAGATTTTGATCCTCTAAAGAGCCATGGTCTTGTAATATTTGTTGTTCTGGGCTTTGGAGGTTCTTAGGTTAGGAACATGTTATCCAGTAAGGTGCACTTGGGTGGATTTCTAGTGAGCAGTCAAAGACTTGAAAAAATCAATTGTTCATCACATGTGTTTTGAGATCCATCAGGCCAATAAGTGGCCCTTTCTTTTTTATGTTTTACATGTTCATACCCTGCAGAGAATTGTAATAAATGACTTAGCATGATGGAATTATGTAAACGGTTTGGTTTTCCTGCAACTTAGTCATCAATACTTTACTCTAAGGTGTTTTTCCTTGAGAAGTATATGTCGGTTTTTAATAATTTATAATTTTTGAGTTCTGTGTCCGCTCCTCCAAAGCTAGAGTAAGTGGCTTGGTGGGTAGGCATTAGGAGGTTAATAAAACCTAGGTGTCAATGTATATTACCATGCTAATCATTATTTTAGAGTCATATGAACATGTACTAAGTCCCCCCTAGGTGTTTTATTATTTCAGAAAATTTTAATTTTCTTGTAAAAAGCATGCTTGTTTTAATTAAAAATATTCCCTAAGGCATATGGTTAGGAGGAAGAATTAGGCACAATGATGCTTTTTTTTCTAACTCAGAGCACCCACTTAACCCCTAAACCCACTTTCCTAGGTTTTCGATTAATTATTTATCTCCGAACTTCATTTTTTTTCGAAAATGGTAAAAAAGACCCAAAAAATGGATAAAGTGAAAAATTCAGTACCTTATAAAATAAAGGAAACATGTTGAAAATGAATTTTATAAGTTTGCAAAGTAATGTGGAAACATTCCTAAGGTTTCTAAAACACTTTGGAGTGTTTTTCTCGGCAAATAAATGCAAATTGATTTTGCTAAATCAAGTGGGGCGCATCTCGCAAGAAAAAGATGGAAATTTGTGAGGATTTAAAAAGTGTTTTACATTTATTATTTTCGGTAAAATAACACTAACCCACTACGATTTCTCCAAGTACCGAAAGGGAAAATAAATTCATAGTGTAGTAATTAGTCTCACAAGTATTATTTTTTAACACATGCACACAATTTGTCCTAACGAGTTGTATCTCTTTGCAAGTTGTTTTAGTTTGCACTTTATAATTTAGATTGCAACAAACATTTGCCTCTTCCGTGTATGCTCTACCCCTCACAGGATAGTCTAAGTGATCCACCCAACAGTTCCCATTGTTTTTTGACTTCGACAGGTTCAACATCGACTTCGACAAGTCTCGTAACTTGACACGAATTTGACATGACCTCGACAGGTTCAATATCTTGACATGCTTTGTCAAAACTAGCGACTGGAGAACTATGACAGATTATCTCTCCATCCTCAGGTCCTCTATAACGGTTGAACTTCTGAATTGTTCTAACTTCTTGTAACTGAACGTAACGGGCAAAAAACCCAAGCGTTCTGAGCACTCTATATAAGCATGTAAATTATTGTAATATACAAGCAAGTAATAGAATACTAATGAAACAATAGAGTTTGGTTCGAATTCTTGCATTTTGTCCATGTGTGTATGTTTTCAGTGTGTAGTGTAGTTCCTTCTTTGATTATTCTTAATATGCTTCGACCATAATAGTACTCGATTCGCTCAATCGAGTGGTTTTCCCCGTCCTATGCCTGGGCACCCAGATCATTGGTATCATAGCAGAGTTAGAGATTTTACATAATTAGGTAATGCATAGACACTTCTATTAAGGTTACATGGCTTATGCATGTTCAAACACGCTCGCAAACTCAGGAATCCAAGCATACACTACCTTCGAATTCAAAGCATCCATCTACCCACGCTACTTGATCGAAGATGGCTGAAGAAACAGACAATAGACATGTAACTAACAAGACAAAGAAACTCATATAGAAATAACTAGCTCGACAACAAACTGAAATGTTCACCCAGTTCAATGAGATTCTCACACGATTCACCTCGACCTCAGGAGGATCCTCGACGAGATCCAACTCTGACAAAATCAGTCCATTCAAATTGTAAATGAACTTGGACATACCAAATGTAGAATGTAATATTGACGCAAAATTCATAGAAAATTGGGCACAACAACTGTAATCCTATTACTATACAAATCAACTCTTAGAACCTGGAAATATCACCATTGCATTCTTAAAGATTTCCTATGCATTGCTGGTGGAAGAATATATCGACAAAGATGGAGAAAGACGAAGATTCCATAGATATGTGGGAGAAATTTGTCAAGTACATCTAGAAGGAGTTCTACCCACCCAAGTATATTGAACAACAATATAATAAGTGGTAGCAACTAAGGCAATGGAAAGACCAGTCCGTGCAAATATACATCAACGAGTTCTATCGAATCATGGTGAGACTTGGCATCCACGAAGAAGAGAAATTGCTTTTTTTGAAGTATGTTAGTGGATTGTCCCTATACATTCAACAAGAGATGGAGTCTCTAACTGTTTGTACGCTTGCAAATGCATTCCACTATGTCAATAAGCTTGAAGCTAAACATAAAGGAAATCACATTTCACGACCAAGCCGACAGGTTGAAAATTTGACAAGAAATCATCAACTGACTTTGACAAGTCAAAACACCCTTCTTAGCTGACCCCACCAAAGTAATACCATCACAAAATAACTCTTATAATGACAAAAGGGAACGTAGAAAAAAAACCCCTACTGTGAAATGGTGTGATCACCATAGTTCATCATGGCATGATACGTCTGAATGCAAGGCTCAGAAGACATTTTTTGTAAAATTGTTGACCTCCGACTTGTCCAACAAAACCCTAGTATAATATGACCCATAAGCATTGACCCTTTTTACATCGACATCGACCACTTCGACATCCCCGGCTATCGTCGATGAGGAGGAAAGAAAATACCTGTTCCATACACAGATATGGGTTCAAAATAATCCATTGCATCTGACTGAGGATAATGGTATCCAAATGAACTTTATTTCTGAAGATCTCATGAATAGACTTGATCTTGTCATCACTCCACATCCTCAGCTTTATAATATCAGTTGGGTGAAGGATGGAAAAGAACTAAGGATCACCCAATAATGAAAGCTCACCTACTTCATTAATTGTTTTGAATATGAAGTACTATGTGATGTGGCACTGCTTTCGGTAGTCGGTGCCCTGTTTGGGAAACCTTACTTATGGGATAGGCACAAGAGTTATCAGTCATGAGCTCAAAAGGTGATTGTCAAAACACGGAACCAATGGTATGGTATACCGTTGCAATAATATCTGCTAAATAGACAAAGAAGCTCAACAATCATGATCAGATATTTGCATTTATCATGATTAAGCCTCCGCATCCCAAGAATACCGCAATAAGTAGTCGACTTACTGACTAGTGCAACTCCCAACAAAAACAACATATCAAAAATATTCTTGATGAATACCAGAATGTATTTCAAGAGACAGAAGGAGTACCTATACATTTCTAGGTAAAACACTCCATTGAACTTGTTCTTGGTTCTTCATTACCCTACACATTTGTGTGCAGAAGATCGATTGTCAAGAATGAAGAGATTCATAGAGATATTTAGGATTTGATCAACAAAGGTCACATCCGACCTAACTCATCTCCTTGTGGAAATCCATTCGTCCTTGCTCCAAATAAATATGGGACTTGGCGCATGTGCATTGACTATCGGGATATCAACAAAATTTTGGTAAAGAGAAAATATTGTTACACCTAATTCTCATCACCATCATGTTGTGAGATAGGTATCTCATTGTTTGCCTAAAACTCCTTAGAAACTAAAGTAAAAAATGAGAGTGAACGAGTAATTCATTACTCTAAGCCACCACTGCACGTTTTCCTTATCCAACCAGCGGTACCCATATCAACAATGCACTTTGACAATTTGCAAGGAGTGATGCCACTACCTGCTTCCGGTTTACAAAAGGTGGTGCTCCCCTAGAACTTCCTATCTTCCTCATAAAAAGTGCGGTGCTCGATTTATAAAGGAAAAAAAGATAATTTTCGAGAGGTTTCTTGAAGGTGGAATTCGTGGAGCCTCATCCCTAAGAATCAATATAGGTGGAACTCGAATTCCCCTATCCTAGGGATGATCCCTCCACCTCCTCCTTGGAATCCTCAACCCACTCTATCCTTTGAGTACTTTAAATAGTGGCTCACTCGTCATGGGAAAGGGGAGGAAGATTGTGTGATAGCATCTAAATTCTGTCCAAATTATCTCAAACTTTCTTGAGTGATTAGGAGGCAAGGTGAAGATTGAGGCAAGACCCCATTGAGAAGAGATCCCAACACCAAGGCTTGGTTGTGATATCTCCTTCATTATTTTTTAATGCAAATAAAGTTTCTTTCCCATAAACATTATGTATCTTATTCTTATTCTTTGTTTATTTTTTATTTCCTTGGTCATTTACATAGGATTACATATTATCTTCTTATTCTGACTAGGTTTGTTTCTTTTGTGTATATTGTAGGATCTCTGTATGGCTCAAGCACAACAATGTTTATACCTTCACAACTTGTCAAAAAGGAATGAGAGCAGTCAATTCAAGTAGTCTAGTTAATTCTAGGGAAAGATTCTTTATTCTGTAGGTGTTTTGTTCTAGATTTTATTTATTCAAGCTAGGGAAACAACCTTTGTCTACATTGGCTGAGTATTTCCATTAACAAAAGTGGGGACTCTGCTGGGGATATATCGAATTTTTGGTCTTGTAGTAAGTTGAATCTTCATTTTGCAATTTCAATTCATAGATATACTTGTTAATTTGGGAGATTTATTTTGAAATTGGTATATTTTCCTCTATTTTCCTCTGATTACTCATGCTCTTGTCTTTATTTTCCATTTGGATTCATTTTTCAGGCTCTAACACACTTCTTGTTTCACCCTTTTTATGTTTTCAAAATCTATTCGGGCCACCACACCTGGGTTGAGTAAAAAGTGCAGCCACCTCACATTTTGTTAAGGAAACCTGCGGTGCCACTGCCAGTTTTCTGTGGACAAAGAGCGACACTACCTCTCTGTACCTATCTACAAGGAGCAGTGTTCAGCTTCCAATGCTATGTATTGATCTATCAAAGCACAATTCTAGGTATGTTCATCTGCCCTCATTTTATTTTTGAATTTTGAATATAAGTTTGAGTTTCTGGGTCTGTTTCTGATAGTGACTATCATTGATCAAAATATGGAAAGGTTTATAGTCTTCATTTAATTTTATCTTCAAGAATGATGATTGATTTTGGATTTTAAGGCTTCTTATTTTGCCTTTAATATGAAAGTTAGTACTTTGGAAGGAATTAATTTTTTTATATCTATGATAGCTGTTGTATTCAACAAAAAAGAAAAGATTTATTTCTTTTGTTTTCTTCATAAGTAAAAGTGTTAGGATTATTAATCCTCCCTTGTCCAAATTTGGTCATATGTCTAAATTGGGAGTCATGTCTAAATCGGGAGTCCATCCAGTCTATTTATAGTCATTAACACCATTGGGTCCACTTGGCCTAATTGGGGCACATGTTTCAGTTACTAAAGTGTGGAGAACACTAATTGAGGCTCACTGCCATTGATTGCACTTGATTGCATCAGTTTAGGAGCCTCCTAGACCAATCCCTACAATTTAGGAAGCCACTAGGAGTGCCGAAACCAACCAAGGTCAGTTCACTTCAGTTGATGACTAGTCAAGTTAAGTTAAGAGTCAGTTACATTCAGTTATAGTCCTCTACATTTAGTTAGCGCTAGGTTTACTTGACTGAACACATGTGGGGTGCATTTCTCACCTACCACAGTCAGTTAACCTTAGTAAACACTGAATGTAACACTTGAGTTGTGTTTTAGAGCTCTGATGAACTCCGGTTATGGTTTAGACAAGGTCAGTTAACTACTGAGTCCTCCGATAGTGATTTAGACAAGGTCTTGGTTACCTACAGTTAAGTAGAGTCTAATCAATTCGAACTTCCTCATGTGGATTCAAATTGCTTGTGGCTATTAAAGCCATTTTACTTCATTCTAATTATCATCGGATTACTTTTTTATTAATGAAAGCATTCATACCTGCAAGCCTTTTTTGCACTGTTTCATTCTTCAATTGCTGAGTAAATTGTGAGATCCACTTTGTGAGTTGTGTATTTGTCTATAGATCTATGTGCTCAAATTTACATGGTATCAGATCCTCGGTGGAAAAGACTCCTCTCCTCCTCATATCTCCAACCAGATCATTTTTTGGGGAAAATTGCTCCTTCCAGTACTGCACCAGAAGCAGAGAATTTACCACTTAATATCCCAAGTTAGGAAATTGTTGATCAAGCTTGCTTGATCAACTATGCTGGGTGTGAAGGAAATTCCAAAAGTGCAGACTGTCAACCTTACTTTGTATGTTTGATTGTGTGACAAGTTATCAGCTTTTATTACAGCATTCGCTACAAGCAACCTCTTGTTCTCACTGCATTTGCTACAGGAGCTCAGTCTTTCTTATTACATTCAAAATGGCTCATCCAGTGGAGCTTCTCACTCCCTTCAACTATCACCAGTGGAAGGATGACATGAGAGTATTGCTCCGCACCAAGCATCTCTTCAGACTCATAGAAAAAATAGAGGAAGAGCCAGAATCAGATAAAGACAAAGCTAAGTACATGAACAGGCTTGATGAAGCCCATGGACTCATGCTCTCCTCAGTCTCTAGAGATATTCGATTTCACATCCAAGACTTGGACACTCCAAATTAGGTTTGGGACAAGCTTGCTTCCTTATTTGATAAGCATGATGAGATGAGGATCCATCAGCTAGAAAATGATCTGATTACTCTCAATCCATCCAATTTCGAATCTCTAAATGAATTCTTCTCAAAGTTCAAGAACCTGATATATCAGTTGAAGCAATGTAAAGTGAAGAAGGATGAAGATCAACTCATCCTTGCCATTCTCACAAAGCTCAATGTAGACTACTCAGTCTTTGTATCCACCTTCCAAACAGTAAGGCTCACTACTCCAAATTGGAAGATGCCCACTCTTAATGCCTTCATCCAATCTCTTATTTCTGAGAATGATAAATTGATACAAATTGGGATCATTCGATCTCCCAAATATCTAGCTCTAGTTGCAAGAGGAGATAAGGTAGCGAATGACAAAGGAAAACAAAGAGATGAGTCCCCTATAAAGAAAGAGTAGTCAAAAGAACCTTTAGGTTCAAATAGAAGCAAGAAGAATGGCAAAGGCAAGGTCCTCTTCTCTTACTGTGGAAGAGGCTTCCATTCAAGAAGCTCCTATATGAGAAGACAACTTGATGAAATGGCTCTTCTCTTGAAAAAGCACAACATTTATGTACCTACTAGCGCAAGGAAGGAATACTCTGAAGAAGAAGAAGAAGAATACCAAAGGAAAGGACATGCACTGAAGGTCTGCTGCACATCAGCACTTGTCTTCCTCATTGATTCTGGAGCTTCCAACCATATGGCTGCATCCAAATAATCATTCTCTTCTTTTCATTCCTTTGATGGTCCTAGTATTCATATGGGCAATAACAGTAAAGTCAAAACAAAAGGAAAGGGCTCTATCCAACTTGAACATGGAAGGTTCAAAGATGTGCTATTTGTTCCCTCCCTAGCTTCAAACCTATTATCTGTCTATCAGATGACCCATACTGGATCTCCAAAGCGAGTGATATTTGGTCCTGACTCAATGGAGATCACAGATATCTCTACTAGGAGCATCATAGCAAAGGGTACTACAAATCATGCTTCAAAATCATATGAGTTCTCACATTTCATGGCTCCTTCAGAACCAGTCCACTCTCAGCATCCACCTGCAAGGGAAGGTAAAATCATTGCATCTACTTCTTTTACAGCTTCTACTAGTATTACAGATCCATCTATATCAGTTTGTGACCTTAAGATTCAGGGTGACCCATATCTAGATTTAGTCCCTACTTCCAAACTGGAAGCTAGGAAGATGACTGGAAACTCACCTGACACTCATAAAGGAAAGACTCTTGCGCCATGTCATGCTATTTTACCTCCTTCAAGGAGATGCAATGGACTTCCTGTAAGATGAAATATGGAAAAGGCTCAGTCTTACTACATTCAGAAGAATGGATATGATCATACACCTCTTCATTCAGCAAGAGACAAAGGTTACATTCCTCCTTCCTCCCATCATCATTTTTGGAGAAGAAGGAGAAGTCTACATGCCAGGCCCCAGAATACCTGTGCACAGCACACCATGCATGCTGCTTCACTACCTCATAGAGATGAAGATTGCAGCAACATATTTTCAAGTTTTTCAAACTTGAGACCTGATTCTACCTTCTTAGATAAAGGGAGGGCTTTTTTCCCATGTGGTTTTTTCCCTAGCTCCTTGTATTAAGTAGTTACTTTATTTTACTTGATGTAATGGGTGACCTATGGTCTTAGTTACCAAGGCCCATAGTTTGTCCAAGTTAGCATTCAGGGGGGGGTGTTAGGATTATTAATCCTCCCTTATCCAAATTTGGTCATATGTCTAAATTGGGAGTCATGTCTAAATCAGGAGTCCATCCAGTCTATTTATAGTCATTAACACCATTGGGTCCACTTGGCCTAATTGGGGCACATGTTTCAGTTGCTAAAGTGTGGGGAACACTAATTGAACCTCACTGCCACTGATTGCACTTGATTGCATCAGTTTAGGAGCCTCCTAGACCAATCCCTTCAATTTAGGAAGCCATTGGGAGTGTCGAAACCAACCAAGGTCAGTTCACTTCAGTTGATGACTAGTCAAGCTAAGTTAGGAGTCAGTTACATTCAGTTCTAGTCCTCTACATTCAGTTATCACTAGGTTTACTTGACTGAACACACGTGGGGCGCATTTCTCACCTACCACAGTCAGTTAACCTTAGTCAACACTGAATGTAACACTTGAGTTGTGTTTTAGAACTCCGATGAACTCCGGTTATGGTTTAGACAAGGTCAGTTAACTACTGAGTCCTCTGATAGTGATTTAGACAAGGTCTTGGTTACCTACAGTCAAGTAGAGTCTAATCAATTCGAACTTCCTCATGTGGATTCGAATTGCTTGTGTCTATTAAAGCCATTTTACTTCATTGTAATTATCATCGGATTACTTTTTTATTAATGAAAGCATTCACAGCTGCAAGCCTTTTTTGTACTGTTTCATTCTTTAATTGCTGAGTAAATTGTGAGATCCACTTTGTGAGTTGTGTATTTGTCTACAGATCTATGTGCTCAAATTTACAAAAAGATTTCTTATATGTTTTTTATTGCAAAAAATTGAGAAAAAAATCATAAATTTTTAGTGTAGAAATGACTCTTGATTAGTCTGATAAAATTTCAAGTGTTCATTGTGTGCTTCTTCTTATGTTTTCTCTTCTCATTATAACAAAAGAACAAAAAAAATGTTTCTAACTTAGTTTTTCTTTTAGTTGAAGAATTGAAAGTTTTTGTGTGAAAAAATAGTAACATCTTTTCTTTTAAAGAGATCTCATTTTTATTTTCAAGTGGCATTAGAAATCTTTGTTTGATTGGAACAGGAACGAAAGAAATACTTCGATAACATTTGCTTGGTATTTACTTGTGTTTTGAAAGGAAAATAAATGAACCTCTATCCTTCTTTTAAGTAGGGCATTGTTGGAGTAGCAAGTCGATAAGTCAAATTGAACGATAGCCTACTAAGTCAATCAGCCGACTAAGTCGATCAGTTGACTAAGTCGGTCGGCCGACTAAACTAGAGATTAGGTCGGCCACCTAAGGTTGTGTCGGTTCACTGAACAGACAGGTAGTTATTTTGTGACTGTTTTGTAATCATATATATTAGGCTGTTGAGACAGATGAGAACTCAGTTCAGTTCTCTATGTTGTATGGACCCTTTCATGTAATATAATATGTTAATTCACCTACTTGTTCTTATCTCTTGTCTCTGTTATATATGAATGTTTTAGTATGTATTATTGGTAACCTTATGTGATCTATGAGATTAAAACATTGGTTCCATTGCCGGGAGTTGAACCTGGGTCTCTTGGGTGAGAGCTGAGTATCCTAACCAACTAGACTACAACGGAGAGATGTTGACAAATTCAACTATCCCTAAACATCAAGAAATGCATATTTGTGACCCCCATAGGGATATTATGCCGACATCATTTTGAAAACCGACATCATGCCCATCGACATAACACCATCGACCATTTACATCAACCGACCATTTCCATCGACCATTTTCATAACCGACATTGACCGATGACCTGGATAGTCCCATTGTGCATTCATGACATCGAGCACCGAAAGCAATTCACCATTAACGCACACTCAAGTGTTCCAGCTGGAACATCACGTCCACCATTAATACACTCATCGACGAAAACATCCACAGGATCGCCTATAAATACTAGACCGCCAAAGGATCATTCACCGCAATCCATACAGAGAGAGCATCAGAGCATCTAGTTGACTGAAAGCCGAGAATACCTTAGTGAAATAGACCACCAAACTGACAATATGGAACCCAAATAGACTGGAGCCTCAACCAAAGCCAAGGAACTATAGACTGCAGACACACCTTTAGTTCGCAGGCTAAAGAACATTAAGAATGCCAAGGTGTAGGGAGGCTCATGGAAAAAACTATGGACTGAAATGCAAGAATGGGATTATGTCAACAAGAAGCCCACTCAAGCTATGGAGAAAATCAAATACAACACCCTATTCAACTATGTCAATGCACCGCTCATGGCCAGCTTCGGTGGCACCAAGGAAACCACTATAAATTTTATCATAATTTGGTACCACAACGAATGGTTCTACTTCGACCAACCGGTCGACATCTCTAGAGAAGTCATCTCCAAGCTGACAGGTCTCTCAAACACAGGAGACCCAGTACCAGTCAGTATTAAACAAGGACTGGTTAAAGAACTAACTGGGTCAGCTTCGAGCAAAAACTTAAAGGGGTTGATGATTAGTCAAATCACAACCCGAACACCACAGATTGTGGCCAAAATAATAGAAATAACACTCATCTTGGTGGGTCGAGGTAGCAACCTCAAATTAGACATGCTAGAAGCTGTCGACACCATTGCGATAGATGGAAAGATATACAGAGGGGCTGAATATGTTACCAACATTGTTAAGACCATCTATGAAAGATGACCAGAGATGAGAGGAATCATCAGGTTCCCCTCCCTCATTTTATGGATAGTCATGTACCATATCTTCCCAGAAGGAAACCCAATTTTTCAGGAACCCACAAGGTTCCACATGTGGAGATTCAAACCATTCTCCTAGAGAGGAACTTTACAGGAACTTGAAGACGAAAAAGTGTTGTTGGAGAACTAGCTCCAACAGCTCAAAGTCCACACGACTAGATGGAGGGTGCCTCAAAACATCCGAAGAAGTCTACCGATAAAATCCCACATCCAGCTAAAACGCGACCATACTTCAGTGTGGTACATGTAGGGCGTCGACTCAAATGCAAAAGCCCTCGACTACTATCCATCGGTTGACTAGATCTTTCGGGAGCTGTCTCGACAAGCTAAAACAAAAATACCAGTACCGGCAACAGCAAAGAACATCGAATTCTCAAGTGAGGAGCCGTTGACCGACCAAGAGAAAGAAGAAGACTATGATCTAAACCTCTACATCAACACCTTTGTGTCGAAGGAGATACCGGTCGAACACACTGGCCGAATTCAAATCATCATCAAACCTCCGACAGCACAGCAGGCAGAACCACAGCTAGAAGAAGCACAACCAGAGCAGCAGGTCATCACTCTAGTTGTATAAAGTCTCATCCTGACCCAGGAGCCAAGTGGAGAGATAGAACCAGAAAACCTAGAGTATGCTATCACAAAAGACATTATTAAAAAATTGTCGAAAGAGATAACAGCTACAAGGAAGAATTTAAAGACACAACAACAACAGCAAGGAAAAGGTAAGCGCAATATTATCATTGTCGAATCATTGGACAATGAGGAGGAACTGGCAGCTACGAACCTCGACATAATCGAAGATGCCGCAGCAAATAAGGTGCCGATAGAAACCCAATTCCAAATATTTGTCGAGGCAGAAGCACTACCGGGTCGACCGAAGAAAGCCAAGACCACCCACATGACGATGCCTGAAAACATTGTCGATCTTGTGTCAACACCTCCACCTCCATCCCTGACAAAAGGAACAGAGGAGAAAGTACCAGAACAACATTTAATAATCCCACTCGACTTGTGCAAAAGTGCGATGTCAAAAGCTATAAAGGAAAAGTTCGATAAAGACAGAGATTTGCAGGAATTCATTGAGAAACTGCCTAAGATATTTACATCCACACGGAAGATATCCACAAAATCACCTCTCTTTGAGGTCGGCGGATACCAACCAGGACATGAATTCCAATCCCAAACCTTTGCAACTATCACTTCAACTTTCGAGAGAAATATCGACAAGGAAGCTAAAGTGACTGCATGTCAGACGTCGACTATCACTCTGACTATACTCTAAACCAGCCTACCATTCACTGCACCGACTGGAGGAGAAGAAAACGAGGAGGAAATAAATCACCAAATTGACCAAATGTTCTCTGACTTAGACTCACCTCCCCAGCCCGACAACCCAATCACCCCAGACCATTCACCAACTCCATCACCACCACCACCATCTCCACCACCACAACTGTCAGCACCAATTGCATCCGCTTCTACACCCCCTGCATCTAAACAACCGGAGGTAGCATTCATCCCACCACCCCAACTAGAGAAAACATAACCCACTATCCCACAAACCAAAGATCCCAACTCAACTTTTACAGGTACACAGGTGCCGACACAAGCAGAGAAGGAAAAGCATAAGAAGAGGAAGGAGAAATAGAAGAAGGAGCATCATGGATAGCCATCAAAGGTCCATATCAAATTGAAAGATGCAACCTCACTGACCGATGTAGAGCTAGGACAACTCCTCAAGACCCTAGCAGTCGAAGCAAATATGAGGAGTGAGCAGAGACGTAAGGAAATCGATGACAAATTCACAGAACAGGTTGAGTTCCTCAACAAATGTAGACACCTGGCCCATTCAGTAATGCCAGGCCCCATAGAGGTCGACACCAACAAACCGCTCTAAAGGGCGTATCAACTATTTGAAATGATGGTGTCGGCACTCAAATCATAGATTCAGGAAAGAAAGGCGGAACAAAAAGAAGAAACTACCCGACTCCTAATGGTACAGCACACCGCCTTTTCCGAAGCTTATAAACTGCTGCAAGATCACATGGAGGAGTCTGTCATCACTAAATAAATACTGCGAGACTGGCCCGCTTACTATAGGAAAGTCTATCAGCAAACTCGGAAGACCCGACAAGGGATCCATGGATTGGAAACCAAGAAAACCACTGATGAAGCACTCAGAACCACAATAGAAGAACAAATAGTGCTTGAAACAACCAAGCTGCAGAAACTTGAGAGGGAAGCACATCAGTGGGTGCAACAAGCTATCCCCAACTTGGAAAAATTTGACATCATCTGGTCGCAGATGAAACGACTTATCGAGAATGCAAAGGAGAAGGACCAGTTTATGGGTCCTGACATGGAGAGAATAGCTGAAGTCTCCATTTCAGAAAAGATGTCGATCCTATCAAGCCTGACTACACTCACCATTGACATCCAGAAGATATTGCAAAGTTGGACAGATTTCCAACATCACTTAGTAGTAATAGCCCTAGCTATTGTCGAAGTTTGTGTACAGAAAAGACCGACCATCAGACTTCATAGCCCATGAAGACCAGGCACATCACAATAGCTATCGAGACCAAACAGGAAGAATTTTGTACCTCCCTGTTTCTTCAGGATGAAGAAACATTTTGTTCGTGGGGGAGATGTTGGAGGAGCAAGTTGATAAGTTGAGTTGAATGATAGCCAACTAAGTCGATCAGCCAACTAAGTCAGTCGGCTAACTAAACTAGAGATTAGGTTGGCCACCTAAGGTCGTGTCGGTTCACCGAACCGACAGGTAGTTATTTTGTAACTGTTTTGTAATCATATATATTAGGCTGTTGAGCCAGATGAGAACTTGGTTCAATTCTCTGTGTTGTATGGACCCTTTCATGTAATATAATCTGTTAATTCACCTACTTGTTCTTATCTCTTGTCTCTGTTATATATGTATGTTTTAGTATGTATTATTGGTAACCTTATGTGATCTGTGAGATTACAATAGGCATACTCAAAAGTTAAAGTGAAAAACTTGCACTTGCATATTTGCATGGTTTTATATTTTAGTTTTTCACCTCATGCATCCACTTAAACTTACAAGATAAAATAAAGCGCAAGTCTAAGTTAAAATATTTAGCAAGGCTGGTAGGTTAGATACATGTTTCGATGTCTTTAAACGTAGGAGCTGTCATTTATTTCTTGCACTCCATCTCAGGGATCGTGTGGTTCTTCCACATACTTGTTGGTATATTGAACGATCTTTCACATACCCTTGAGGTATATAGAAAGGTACTTCATGTACTCAATAGTATATAGGAAGGACCCTTTCAAACAATTGTGCATTAGACAACGCTACTATGGAGTTGATATTCCATGTACCTTGTCTATACTAAGAGACGCTTTTAGGGATCCTAAGACCAACTGAGAAAATACCTTTGACCCTCTTATCATCGCAATACACCAAGAATAACACTCAGGGATATTACTACGCATGTATCGTCCAGATAGTCGGCTATTCAGAAAAGGGTATGGTCCCAATCCTCCTTGACACGTTTTAATATTGGACCCTATGATAAAAAATGAGTTATGATGATATGACAATCCTGTGAATATCCAGACCTTCAAACCAATCTTATCACATATTTTTCTTGTTACCTTAGTTTGAGTAGTGCTTGTTTTGCTTGATTAGTTAGAGGTTTCTTTTTTAGATCAATTTGATTTGTCAAACTGACTGGTTTCCCTTGGAGATGGTCCCATTGTATACAAGGATTATCACCTACGTATCCTTTGAATCCTGCGGCTCAGTATCCTATGGAACGAGAGATGGAGATTAATTCTAAAATAGGAAGTGCATATATTCCTGAATTAGAAGGGGTTCCAGTTACAGAAGAGGGGGGTGAGTTCCCTCCTCCTGCTAATGTTCCTATTACTGATTATTCAATACCACCTATAATGGAACACCCCCCATCTCAAGATCCATCTTTTTCCATAAAAACCCCTACATGGACTATGTTCAACCAGTTCCACCTCGATGATAGAGTTACAACCATGTTTGGTTCAATTACTTCATTTTGGGGAACCAATTTAGGAAAAGCTATCTTCGAATTTGGATCTACTAGTGCCACCAATTTCTCCTCAATGGAGATAACCCATAACCCTAAAATAGGTTTCCCTTATCTTCTGCCAAGTGATGGTCTTGGTGAGTCTTTAAACATCCCTTCTAGTTTAGTTTTGGATAATGTTGATCTTGCTTCAATGATCACAATCTTCTCCAAATCCAATGCCAAATTCTTCATTGATAAGTCCACCCATTTCTTCCATGAGTTTTCCAAATGTTGGAAGTCATTCTTTTCCCTTCACATCCTACACAACCAGAGGATATTACGTACCTATTTTGTATAACATTTCAAAATCCACTCCTCCAGTTGTAGGATCTAGTGGAACTGCTGGTTATGGTCTTTTTTCACAACCACCTTCATCTTCTTGGGTTCAACCACAAAAACCCAATGCTGGTAACCCATACTATAGTGGGGAACAATATAATAACCCTTTATATGTTCCTTACCTAGGAGGTGTTACCTACCAATGGATCCAAACTTCTTATGGACCTCAAACCAAGCCTAACCTGGGTCAACCATTTGTAGGAAAAAACACCCCAAATCACCAACAATTTGTGGGTTATTATGGTCCTACTGGGGTGACCATGACTTATCAGTATTATAATTACCCGCAACGCAATAGGAAACTCCCTTTTTGGTAACATTGGATTTTCCAGACTTGTCTAAATTAATAAATGATCTGATTCCACACGATCCTTTTTGGCCAACTATTCTGGTAAATTTACCATCAGACATTCCGAAGTTGAATGGAAAGTAAGGATAAAATCCAAAAAACCATGTCATGACCTTCCATCTATGGTGTTCTTCAAACTCCTTGATGGATGATTCTATCTATTTGTGGCTCTTCAAAAGAAATTTGACTGGTACGAATGCTAAGCGGTACATCAAACTTCCACAACATTCGTTTGTGGATTTTAATTCATTGGAAACAACATTTCTTACCCATTTCTAGATTCCAATTCATTATGAGATTGACATAGATCTCTTAACTTCCCTTCGGAAAACTACCTCCACCTACATATCTGATCACATTTATGAATGGAGGAGACATCAAAGGTTGATCAAAGCTTCAATTCCAGACAAATTGCTAGCTGACTGGTTCACAAAGTCATTGTTGCCCCCTATTTCCAAAGATGTGGCTATGGAGGTTTTGTTACTGAGGAACATGCTATTAGTCATGTGCAATACTTGGACTTCGTTTATTGCTAGTCTGGAACATTGTATGATTTAATCCCTCATGCTCCTCGTCCCAACACTGATCCTACTAAGCCACATACTGAATCTCCTGTGGATGATGTTGTAGGTACAATCCAACCCCCATATGCAACCAAAACCTATGAAGAAACAAATTTCTTCTCCTATAACCTCATCAACTCCTACTTTTTCCACCAAAGTGAATGTATTACAATACTCGCAGTCACCCGGTAATAAAAACAAAGGTAAAGGTAAATCCAAAAAATCCAGAAACCAACAGGAGACTCTAAAGACTACGACTCCGAAGAACAAGTCAAAACCAAAAAGGAAAGATAAGTATGCCTTCCTTTTGTGTGGAGACGATGACTTCACTAAGGAATTTCCTAGACATGAAGAGATCAACAAATTTTTGAAAAATAATCCTACATTGACAGTCCTAACTGACACTTTCCCATCTCAACAACAATTGATAAATCATACATCTTTGTATGGCGCTTCTTCCTCCATGGAAGAAATCATGATGATGTCTACCGAAACCATTGGAATAACTACGTGAACTCAGACATATTATAAACCTCCAAAGAAAAAGGATGAAGGTACTTATTCCGAGAAGACTCCTTATACTAATCCTTCTTCTTCACCTCTTTCTAATGGCCATCTTACTATTGAAAATCCTATGCTTGACACAATTTTACGTCCTCCTAAGAGTACGATCCCAAAATCAGTATTTAATCATTGTGCTTGAGATTCCCAATTATATAATATCGTCGAATATTTATCTCAGCCACCTTATGCTATGTCTATCCTGGAAGTACTCCAAACTTTCCCTACGCAATGTAAAAACTTGTTGTCGACTCTTGGGGCTCTAGATTTAGAGAATTATATTACAATTACCTTTAATGAGGATAATTTTAAAATGAGACTATCTTACCATCTCACATTTCAAATCAAAACCAAGGTTATGGATAGGAAGGTTCATCATACCATACTGGACAAAGGAACCTCCACCTCGGTGTTATCTATGTCTTGTTGGAGAGCCATTGCTTCTCCTGAGGTCAACCATTCACCAACTACATTAAAATATTTTGACGTATGACGTTTTCATCCTTATTTCTTGTTACTAGATTCATCCATTGAACTTAGGGGCAATCTCATTTCTATTTAGGTAGAAGTGGATGACGCTTCATTAGATTAAAACGTTTTGTTAGGAAGAAATTGGTTTTACGCCATGACAGTTGTCACCTCATAGATGTTTTGTGTTCTCTAGTTTCCTCACCAAGGAAATATTTTCACTATTGATCAGCTTCATTATTGCTCCCTAGATATCACTTCCACTACAACAAACAATGTTTCTTTGTTGGGGAAGTCATCCCCTCCTCATCAGTATGTAGGAGTCAGAATTTTGAAAGAATCGACCCTTATGGGAGTCTTTCCATCAAATTCTTCCACTCCTAGAACTCAAAATACTACGATGAACATGATATCCTCCACTTCCAGTGACATGTCAAAATGAAAATAAAATGCTGAAACACCTTCTCTGAGTCAATCTGAATCCCTATATCATGCCATTCAATCCGCTTCTGATGCATACATCGATGACCATCATTTAGTAGCATCAAGTCCTTACCATCTGACTTATTAGATAGATTCCCCTCTTTGTACTCTTGACTATCTCTTACATACTTTTCTGTCGAATGAGTCCATTATGGATATTATGAGTTTAGATGCATCTTTATGGGAAGATCATCATCACAAATCCTCTTTCCTTCCTAATGCCAATTATGTAGAATCTGATTTTGTATCTCTCATTAGTTCTGATATTGTTGAATATCCTCAGTCACATGTACTATTGCGGTGTTGATTCTGAAGGGAATCATATTTGTAACATTACTTAGACCACCCCCATAAACATATCGATGAAACCCAAAACTGTTGAACATGTTCATGTAGGTCAGAATTTTTCAGCATCAAAAATTGAAATTTATGAAGCTCTTTTCAAAGAATTTCGAGATGTTTTTTCTTGGAGTTATGAGGAAATTCCTGGGATTGAGCCAACAATCGTTGTCCATGAGATAAATACTTATCGATATGCAAAACCTATTAAGCATAAAATCCGTCAAGTCCACCCTAGGAAAGCTACAATGATTAGAGTTGAACTCGAAAATATTTTGAAGGTTGGTTTCATTTATCCCATGCCATTGATAGAATGGGTATCTAACATTGTTCTCATCGCTAAGAAACATGGAACTATTAGGGTTTGTATTGATTTTAGAGATTTAAATAAGGCTTGTATGAAATACAATTACCCTACTCCCTACCCAGATCACATCATCAACAACTATGTTGGAAGTGTCATTTTCTCTTTTATGGATTTCTTTTTTGGCTATAATCAAAGTTTTACTTGCTAATCAACATAAGACGAAACTCATTTTCCCATGGGGAATCGTTTCCTACCGTAAACTACCTTTTGGCTTAAAAAACATGGGAGCTATGTTCCAATGAGCCATGTCCTATGCCTTCCACGACATCAAGCATATAGTGGAACCCTACCTGCATGACCTACCTACCCATTCACAACGACGAGAGGATCATCATTCAGGGAATCTTAGGGCCATTTTCCTTAGATGTCGTCATTATCATATTCATCTCAATCCACATAAATGCAATTTTTGTGTAGAGACTAGACATCTATAAATTGGATTTGTTGTTTCCAGGGATGGTATCAGGATTGATCCTTTGAATTTTTTTTCCATTGTGGCCTTATCTCCTCCAGCCAATATTACAAAAATTCAAAGTTTTCAAGGGAAGGAAACATTTCTGCATTTTTTTGTGTGCAATTTCTCAGAAAATATGCATGGATACATGTGTTTCTTGAAAAATAACACTCCCTTTATCTGGCATGCTTTGGTTCAACAAGATTTTAATAGTTTGAAACATGCAATTACACACCCGCTTGTGTTGCACCCTCCCAATTACTCGAAATACTTTTTTCTATATCTTGTCGCCTCCACTACTATCGTTGGTATGGTTTTAGTGCAAGAAGATACAAATAGTCAGGAGCATGTGACTTAATATCTCAATAAGAGTCTATTGGACTCCAAATATCGATACCCACATGTGGATAAGTTGGATTTGGCTACAATTATCATCGTGAAACGTTTTCATCACTACATCCTACTTCGCACTTCCATTGTTCTCGCAGAGAAAAACCCCATGTATTACATCCTAACCCGTTAGGTACTAGGGGGAAACTACTCTCGCGGAATTGTTATCCTACAATATTTTGACCTTGATTTCACCAAACTGCTTCCAAGAAGTCCTTAGTTTTTGCAGAGTTAATGTGTGATCTTCCCCATGCTATAATGGAAACTGAGCCCAATGACTCATTTCCCGATGAGTTTTTGTTCCTCATTAGCATGAATGACCTATGGTATGGATATTTGATCATATATCTCTAGACTCAACAATTTAATCCTGATCTATCTTGTGATGATCATTGCCGCATCCGAAACCATGCCAAACACTATCTAATCATCAATGATAATTATATTGATGTGGTATTGAATTTATTTTGTGATGGATGTTTAACCCATGAACAGGATGAACACGTATTGAATGATTTCCACTTTGAAGCATGCGGCAGTCAGTTTTCTAGGATGGCTATAGCCCAGAAAATCCTTCATGGTGGCTATTTTTTTCCCTCAATATTTAAATATTTCCATTAAGCAGTTAAAAAATTCCCACCTTGTCAGCTCTTTTATCCAAAGAAGTGCACCCACCCTGCTATTCTCTACCCCATCATTGTCGTTCGCCCTTTCGCTAAATGGGGGATCGATTTTATGCATTGTAATCCAACCTGAGCCAGGGATATGGTTACATCATTGTAGCTATGGATTTTTTTATGGAATGGGATGAGACAATGCCTACATATGAAGAGGATGGTAAAACTACCACCCTCTTTATTTTTAACCACTTCATAGCAAGGTTTGGGGTTCCTCAAGCCATAATTATTGATCACGTATCTCATTTCCTTAACCAGATGATGGATGATTTGAGTGCTAATTTGGGTTTGCATCATGACAACTCAACTCCCTACTAGCCACAAGCTAACATCCAAGTCGAATCCATTAACAAATTTTTGAAGACTATGCTTCACAGGATGGTAGGGGGACATAAATCGAATTGGCACTTAACTTTGTCTCAGCACTATGGTCCTACAGAACCTCTATAAAAACAACAACCAATTTCACGTCTTTTAAATTAGTGTATGGATTGGAAGTTGTTTTACCTATTGAATGTGAAATTATGTCATTGAAACTAGTTGTCGATCTTTTTTCTAATACCTCGACCGAGGAAGAACATCTCATTTATCTTACAAGCCTTGATGAAACACAATGAGATGTTGATTTGGCCAACGATTCACATAAAAATGTATCAAGGATTAGTATCATAAGTCAGTTCAACCTCGCGTATTTAACAAAGGATATCTTATTTTGACATATGATCAGAAGCATGACAAATTAGGAAAAGTGAAACTTGAATCAATGTGGTATGGTCCCTATGTCGTAAGTAAAGTCTTAGAGAAAGGGGCCTATGAGCTAGTGGATTACAATGGAATACCTTTTGGGAAGCCTCGCAATGGGATTTACCTTAAAAGGTACTATGCTTAAGAGATTTTGCATCAGTAACTTGTACATTTGTGTATATTTGACTTGTTATCACTCAAAACGTACCCAGGTTGTGAAAGGTAAATCTTGAGGTAACATCAAAACCGCTTTAGACTATATTTCTGACCTAGCACAGTCAGAGAGGGATCTCTCACTATTTATAAGGATTTCATACTAAAAATATTCAATCAAATATAGTCAAAAGGTCATATTTCTAATTAGAACAAGTTTGTTTTTTTTGTAAAGTTTGGTGGGACAATCATGGAGGAGACCATTGGGAAATGGAGTCAACTATCAGATCTAAAATAGGTTGTAGAAGGTAGGAAGTCTGAAGGTTTGTGGACAGAGGCAAGACAGACACCGTTTCTTCAATCTTGAGGTATTAGAAGGTTGATTAGCGAATAGAAGGAGACAACCCGTCAAACAGAGCACCTAACTGAGATGAATTCTACAAGACTTTAGAAGAGAATGTTTTAAAAATGCTTGAACAATGGACCTAGAGCATGTGAGATGAATTTTGGCCCCTATACACTAATTCCTAATCATGAAAGCAAATACAAAATGGAGTGAAAACAGGATAAATAGTCACATAAAGAAATCACTTATTGAAGAAAAAGACGGCACCAGAATCTTTGCCATGAGAGATTTAACATTCCCCCACTACAATTTTATTCATCTTTGAAAAAATGAAACCCATTACAATATAGAGCCTCTTCGCTCTTGAAGACCCAACCCCTTCCCCTCTGTGGGGAGCCAATTTATATAGTATTAGACCCCTAAGAATAATCCTCGAAATAGGATCTGAAACCATTTACAGTCATAATCAAAACTAACTAGAAAGTGGTGCTTCTACCACAGTTTACATATATCTAAACAAACATTATGGAACAAATGCGCGTGCTCGGACTGGGTGGCAGCATGACGTTTCTGGTTCTGAGCTTGCGGATTGTGAAAACAACGTCTTAGGATGCTTCTAGTGAATCACTTCTGACTGGGCTCGACCACTTGTTGGTCTGTCAATTCAGAAATGTGTCCTTCCATTTTTGTTCGTTCTGTCCTCAAAGGAACCTTTCTGTATGGGCTCAAAGTTGGAAAAGGAGTTTATATCCTTTCTGTGCTCATCCTTATTCACAGCTCCCCCCTCTGCGGGTAACACTATTGTATGAGGGGACTTGAACAAGGGTTGCATCACTTCTAGCTAGAACAAGCCTTTGTAGTGGCTTGTCATTCTTGTACTCCTCACCTCCCCCAAGGTGGGCCCTCCTACAAAAAATAAAGTGGGGTGCGCCTTCGACCTCCTCACCACCTCATACAAAGTTGGCAACTAGAATTCACAAAGGCGGTGATGAAGACTTTGGATTTGATGTTGCGTTTCTGCCCATATGGATCATGACATTTGGACCTGACATTCTTTTCCCTTTCACTTAAACTGACGGTGGTATTCATAATGGTTTTTTCTAACCGCATCCCTTTGCTTCGTGTAGAGGCTAGATTCGTCATTTCAAAGATCCAAGTTTCATGATCTCCCCGTGCTTCTTACATAAGCCTCATGATAGATCTCTAGAGTCAGGAGGGCTGGTGACGTCGTGGACATAATTTTCACCTAAGGCATGTCACAAATGGCATTGAGGGATATGATTATTGGTCAGATCGTACATGAGGACATATTTTCTATACCAGACCTAACAAGGACATGACCTTTACCAGGTAAAAAAGATTCTATACCATAGATCTAAACCCATCATGTATCCATCGTACATGTGTACATGGCCTCCCCTCTTCACCATTTCAGAAATACTCAGGGGGTTCGAGAATGCATACCTTGTCTATTCACGTAGTACTTCGATTCTTCCCATGCTAGCGCTTCATACATTAAGTCGGTTTATCATTAGATCCACAGCTCAAAAGGAACAAATATTTTGAACTCCATGTGGGTCCTTTCCTTTGCAATCTAAGCATTTGGTACGTAGCATCTTCACACCATATTCCAACACTAACCACTTGCACAGCTTGAATCAGGAGAATCAACATCGACCGTTGATTAGTAAACTACCTTCATCGGGACCATTCAACTTTGAAGACCTTAACACTTCATCAATACTCCCTCATTCAACCGATTGGGAACCTTCAGATCGTGGAATTTACCACGTTCGTCGATCAACCCTGACCTCGTATTGCGACCATTGATCTTTGTATCCCCTACCACTTTTTGCGATTTGAAATCTCAACTTTATCCGTGTTAGTTTAGATCGTGGAATTGACTACAACTGAAGATATATCTCTGCCTTTATCTCATTTGTCCGATCCTTTCTCCTTTTAACACATTTTGCGATTTGGAAACATTTCTCCCTCTATGCATGTTTATCGAGCGGAATCATTTACGGCCATCGATCTTGCTTTGCATTGATCTCGACCCTCCAACACTTATCCCCTTTAACTGACTCTGCAAGTATAAAGAAAAAATATTACCTTGCATCTCTAATTGGTGAAATGTCTTTCCATCATTGATATTCATCACCTTGCATCTGGATCATCGATCTTATTGTTGCTTACCTCCTCTCCACCACTGCATGCTTCAAAGACAGAGTGATCTACCACCGTATATCAAACTCGTTTTCATCATCCAACAGCCTACGACGAAGATCATGCTAACCTGCTAAATTCAAGGGATATTTCATGAAATCTTCAAAGATAACCATTTCCAAACCCCTTACTTAAGCATTTCAGAAAAAAAAATCATTAAAATATGGTACTAACAACTGGTTCCATTAGGGATGCTATCCTCCCTGCGAGGTAGCAAAGAAACCCATAGACTAGGTGTCAAATCCATTGGGCTGCCCTCAGTATTTATCTGAAACCCTCAATCTTCTCTGAGTTGAACCATAAACTGAACTAATCTATAATCAAATTCCTGTCATCCTGTAAAATGTCACCTAGCCATATTGTGAAAACTGAAAATGACTGTAACTGTAGACTTTAACCTATAACTGGACTATGCTTGAAATTGAAACTAAACTAAAAACTTCTGAAAGAAATGATCACCATGTAAAGCTTATTCATTCCTACCTACCCTACTTAACTGAGCAAAAATGCCCAATCAAGTAAACTCTGACTTCCAATGAAGCCAATCAAGCAGTTTATCCAATAATTTTGTTTCTTCCTCATGCTTGCTTGAAATAAGAACATAAGAATATAATGGAAAAAGGTTATGATGAAGAATATGTTTTTTGCTGTAAACACATAACCAACTACCCCATTTAAAAAATATATCCATGCACTATGCTATCGGATCATAAAAGGGAGGACAACTTTCAATATACTCAATCATCTGTCTGACATCATAAGGCTGTCCAAAAAGTAACTCCTCTAGCATACTGTCAAACTGATCTTCAAAAGAAATTTGAAAGGAACTCTCATGACTAGTTTCAAATGAAATATCCACAATTTCATTCAAAATTTCTGAACTTAAAACTTCACCTTCCTTATATGCTTCACCAGACTTATCATCCTTTTCTTCCACAGAATCAAGCACACACAATCCTTCTTCATGAGATGAAATTTCTGTATGTGAAAGGTTAAAATAAGTATTTATTTGGGAACCCTCACCTTTTTCTTTGTGATCCAATGCCTCATTGAAAACCACTGATTTCTCCATTAGCTAAGATCCACTGCATGATTTTTCATCCTCATCATCTTTTATTTCTAACAAGTTCATGAAATGCACCATATCCTCAAATTTCTGTTTTTGTTTAGAGGCTTTAAGTCTCTGTATTATGAGTTCAAATGAAGAATAACACAAAGGTAAATTGTCACCTTCAACACACTGATTTTCCTCTATTTTTTCAGCCTTCTGACTTTGGATTACAGTTAGCTTTTCTTCACTAACAGACCTCGACTTTACATCTGGTTTTTTAGGTATAACATCCAGGGATTCTTCCTCGTATTCATCATATACGAGCATACCAAAATCATTTTTAAAATCACCATTAACAGAATTCTTAACAGGTTGATTGCAATCTTCAGAAAACAAATTAGGAAACCATCTTCCTCTACATCATTGGGCTGATCATTTCTCTATTTACTAAGAGAGGGTTTGAGATGCACATAGAATGTTTCTTTTTGTTTATGTTTCTCATCTAGATCTAGTTTCCTTTCCATTTTATCACCACTGTCTTGGTCTGAAAGTTTTTTAGACATCCTAAGATTATCTTCAACCTCCAAACAATCAATAAACATGTGTTGCAATGTGACTAACTTTCTCTCCAAAAGAAGAAATGAAATTTCAGGATGAAAGGCAACTGCATAATGAAGCTTAGCAGCATTTTCAAGAGGCTAGATTTCTTTTGGCATGTTATAGTAAAAGCTTGCAGACCTCCTGTTAAAACTAGACATGGTTTCACCTTCCTGTTTCTTCAGGGAATAGAACTCTTAAAGTATTTGGTACAATGGCCTTCTCTTACCCCAAAATTTAAAAAATATGTCAGAAAGCTCTTCCCATGTAATGATGGATTCAGGCTGCAAGTGCTTAAACCATTCCTTAGCATCTCATCGCAAAGATTGGGAAAAATCCCTCATGCAGAAATCAACATGTTCTACTTCAAAGAGGTCATGGAAATGCTCAAAGGCTTGTAAATGTTTTTCAGCTGTAAGGTTCTTGGATTCTCCATCAAAATTAGGAAGGTACTTGTAGTGCTTTGTAGGGAAATCATGAAGAATAAGAGGTAAGTGAAGTGGTCTGTATCGGTTTGGGATATTGGAAGAAACAAAGCTATGTGGAATGGAAGTATTGTCAACTGCGGTTTAAGGAGGCTCACCATGGCGACCTTTAATGTCATGTGGTTTGAATGAAATATCTCGACCAAAATCAAATGTACAGGGTGATGGAATACTTTTATTTCGTAAAGAAGGATATACAGGAGTAAATTCATGGTTATATCTTGAGTGCAATGCATAATGAAAAATTGTTTTGACAAGCTCAGGAAAATATAATAAAAGATTTACAAAAAAAGATAAGACATCTTGGAGAAAATTGAAACTTGAGTACCTTATCCTTTTATCACACATTTCTATATTTTTTATAATGAGCTCATTTCCCCAGTAGAGCCTTCCAGTTCTCTCTGACAACTTGATCTCAGGATCATGTCACCATTGGAGTCACTGAAAGCTAGATTCTCTAAGAATGGAGTCACCGGGTGAAATATTCACAACCTTCTTGATGGTTCGATTGTTGTTCACCATCAACAATCATATCTGAAACTATGTCGTTCATACCTAGGGAAAGATTTGAACCTTCGTTCCCCAACAACGACGCCAGTTTGTTATTATTCAGAACGTACCCAGGTTGTGAAAGGTAAATCCCAAGGTAACATCAAAACCTCTTTAGACTGTATTTCTGACCTAACACAGTCAGAGAGGGATCTATCACTATTTATAAGGTTTTCATACTCAAAATATTCAATCAAATACGGTCAGAAGGTCAGATTTCTGATTAGAACGAGTTTGTTTTTTTTTATAAAGTTTGGTGGGACAATCATGGAGGGGACCATTGGGAAATGGAGTCAAATTTTAGATTTGAAATAGGTTGCAGGAGGTAGGAATTATGAATATTTGTGGACAGAGGCAAGACAGACAATGTTTCTTCAATTTGGAGGTATTAGCAGGTTGATTAGCAGATAGAAGGAGACAACCCGTCAAACAGAGCACCTAGCTGAGGCGAATTATACAAGATTTTAGAAGAGAATGTTTTAAAAATGCTTGAACAATGGACCTAGAGAATGCAAGATGAATTCTGGACCATATACACTAATGCCCAAACATGAAAGAAAATACAAAATGGAGTGAAAATAGGATAAATAGTCACATAAAGAAATCACTTATTAAAGAAAAAGATGGCACATGAATCTCTGCCATGAGATATTTAACATTCCTCCACTACAATTTTATTCATATTTGAAAAACTAAAACCCATAACAATATAGAGCCTCTCCGCTCTTGAGGACCCAACCCCGTTCCCTCTGTGGGGAGCCAATTTATATAGTATTAGACCCCCAAGGCTAATCCTCGAAATAGGATATGAAATTGTTTACAGTCATAATCAAAATTAAAATCTAGAAAGTGGTGCTTCTACCATGGTTTACATATATTTAAACAAACATTATGGAACAAATTCGTGTGCTCAGTCTGGGTGGTAGCACGAGGTTTCTGGTTTTGAGCTTGCGGATCATGAAAATGATGTCTTAGGATGCTTCTGGTGGCTCACTTCTGACTGGGATCTACCACTTGTTGTTCTGCCAAGTCAGCAACATGTCCTTCCCTTTTTGTTTGTTCTATGCTCAAAGGAACCTTTCTGCATGGGCTCAAAATTGGCAAAGGAGTTTATATCTTTTCTGTGCTCATCCTTCTTCATAGCTCCCCCCTCTATGGGTAACACTGTTGTATGAGGGGACTTGAAGAAGAGTTGCATTGCTTCTGGCTAGAACAAGCCTCTCCAGTGGCTTGTTATTCTTGTACTCCTCACCTCCCCTGAGGTGGGCTCTCCTACAGTAAATATGGTGGGGTGTGCCTTCGACCTCCTCACCACCTCAAACAAAGTTGGAAACTGGAATTCACAAAGGTGGTGATGAATACTTTGGATTTGATGCTGCGTTTTTTTCCATATGGATCACAAAATTTGGACCCGACATTATTTTCCCGTTCACTTACACTGACGGTGGTATTCAAAATGGTTTTGGCTAGCCGAATCCCTTTGCTTTGTGTAGAGGTCAGATTCGTCATTTCAAAGATCCAAGTTTCATGATCTCCTGTGGCTTCTTACGTAAGCCTCATGATGGATCTCTAGAGTCGGGAGGGCCGGTGATGCTGTGGACATAATTTTCATCTAAGGCATGCCATGAATGGAATTGAGGGATATGATTATTGGTTAGATCGTAAATGAGGACATCCTTTCTGTACCAGACTTGACGAGGACATGACCTTTATGAGGTTGAAAATATTCTTGACCATCGATATGAACTCATCCTGTATCCATCGTACACATTTACATGGCCTCCCCTCTTCACCATTTCAGAAATACTCAGGGGGTTTGAGAATGCCTACCTTGTCCATTCACACAGTACTTCAATTCTTCCCATGCTAGTGCTTCATACATTAAGTCAATTTATCATCAGCTCCACAACTCAGAAGGAACAAAACTTTTCAACTCCACATGGGTTGTTTCCTTTGCAATCTGAGCATTTGGTACGTAGCATATTCACACAAGATTCCAACACTAGCCACTTGCACATCTTGATTTGGGAGAATCAACATTGACCGTTGATCAGTAAACTGCCTTCATCGAGACCATTCAACTTCAAAGACCTTACAATTTCATCAATATTCCCTCATTCAATCAATTGGGCACCTTCAGATCGCGGAATTTACCATGTTCATCGATCAACCTCGACCTCGTGTCATGACCATTGATCTTTGTAGCCCCTACCACTTTTCGTGATTCGAAATCTCAACTTTATCCATGCTAGTTCAGATCGTGGAATTGAATACGACCACAAATCTATCTCCACCTTTATCTCATCCATCTGATCCTTTCTCCTTTTAACACATTTCACGATTTGGAAAATTTTCTCCCTCTACGCATGTTTATCGAACAGAATCATTTAAGGACATCGATCTTTCTTTGCATCGATCTTGACCCTCCAACACTTCTCCCATTTAACCGACCCCACAAGTCTAAATACCAAATATTACCTCACATATTCAATTGGAGAAACGTCTTTCCATCATTGATCTTCATCACCTTGCATATGGACCGGCGATCTTATCGATTTTTACCTCCTCTCTTCCACTACATGCTTCAAAGACAGAGTGATCTACCACTGTAGATCAAACTCCTTTTCATCATCTAATGGCCTATCACGAAGATCATGCTAACCTGCTAAATTCAAGGGCGCTTTCATGAAATCTTCAAAGATAACCATTTCCAAACCCCTTACTTAAGCATTTCAGAAAAAATCATTAAAATATGGTGCTAACATGACTTTTTGTATGGTTTGACTATTTTGGTGTGGTTTTGGAATCTTATACGTGAATTCTTATTTCATGTTATTTTTCACTCTATAGATGACTCATTACTATGTCTTTGCAAATGGCACCAACCACCAAACCTTGAATCTTTCTTCAGCAGCCTGGGTACTCTATTCCCAAGCCCGCCACTTAGTAAGTTCAGGGGGAGTTTTCCTAGGTCATGATACCAACAATATCACCGAATATCATGTAGTGATTGGGTTATTGACCGAATCTTCCTCTCATGATGTTGATCACATGGTTGTCTTTTTAGAATTTCAATTAGTGGTTTCCCAGTTAAACCACGTATACACCATCCACAACCTTGTTCTCCTTCATCTTTTTCGAAGAGTATGCCTCCTTGAACGTTCACATGAGTCTATTACCTATCAACATGTTCCAAGATATTCTAATTTAGTTGTTGATTCGCTTTCCAATTACATGTTGGATTGGCATATTTCCTATTCTTAACATTTTGATGTGTAAAAATAACATGAGAAATTGTAAATAAACAGTGTAAAAGATAAGATCCATGTAAATTACATTCCATTACAAAATTTCCGTAGGCCACAAAAATAAGTCTCTCTCTATATATAAAGTCTTGGTACAAAAATGTGGTCCTGAGACCTAATTTGAAGCATGCTAGATTTTAGTACAATAGGATACCAAAAATGGAAGCTCATGGATTTCAATGTACATCTCTTGCTAAACCCTAGTGATGCTCATGGTAGCACTTTATCACTCTTTCCACTGTATGTAGCGACCAAAATGTCCTGATACATGGGTGGTGTGTCGCTGATACCTCTTCAGGAGGTCATGTACTGATATGTGAGCAATGTCTAATGTGACCCTATGAAGGTTCTCCTTGACCTCATGCATCTCCTCATCAAGCTCTTGGAATACAAGCATAGCGCCTTCTCTCCTGTCAATAGGTGAAGACCCTCGTGGCCTGGCCATCCCAACATCTGCATAGTAGGGAAACCTAACTTAGTACCACACATAAAAACTAAAAAATCATAAAAAACATATATTTCAATGTCTTTTTTGTCAAGATCAACCCATTGATTGTCTTCGGGAAGAGCTAAGTCTAGGTCACCAGGAAATTCTGTTCCTATATAGCCATAGTCCTCAATCATCAAAATTTGGTCATATAACCAACAAAATAATGATGCACCTTACTTGACTCTAGGTCCCCCGCCACCATGGCAGGCCATCACCTCAACCCACCGTAGCATACATGGATCTCATGCTTCGAGTTTGTTGAAGGAAAATTGAGGCCTCAACAATGGGACTCTCTCTAAAAAGAAGGATACTAGAATGGTCCCATATCCAAATTGCTTCAAATCACCTCGACGAAATTTGGTAAGTTGCTCCTTGAAGACCACCAACAAGGCTTATTCCTAGTTAAACATGGTAGGTTCCATCACTTCTAGGGCATACAACATATGGGATTTGGAATCCTGGTGTGCCCCATGGCTCCCTGATACTCCTTGCATGGTAAAGAGGACCGTCCTCAAAGGTAGATCCATCACATCTTTGATAGGGATTTTCTTTCCGCTCATTTGAGTGCCCAGAAAATAATATTGATAAAAAAGTCCTTGGGTAGTTGTATCCCCACCTCATGGACTAGTTAGAGAGATGGGTGCTCCCCTCTTGGAAATCCTTATAAGGAAGTAAATATCTTATACCTCCACTGTGAGTATATGGGCCCCTACCTCAAAGTAATTCTCCATAGGATTCCACATCCTAATTATGTACTCCAGTAGTCTAATTTGGGACCTCATTCTAGGAACCTAGAAAAAATTCAGGAATCCACACTCCCAAAGTGCACTAACCATTCTCATTTGTCATTCTTTGACCGTTCCATGGTAAAAAATGCATCATTTAGCATCGCATTATTTCTTGGTATCCATGTCGTGAAGTCAATGGTGCCAAGTGTTCAGTCGTGCCACCAAATGTTCATATGAATGTTGTATATTGAGAGTTATCCTCTGCAGTCAAACCTACCTCTATTTTGTGTCAGTTACCTTTGAGTCAGTCCTGTGGTTACTTCATACTCAAATTACAGAACTTTGTTCCAAGTTTCATTTTGTTGACGTGGGATTAATGGCCTTCCTTCAACAAGACTATTCATGTCGACTTCAGCACATCTTCCAGGAATTCATATTAGAAATAAGTCAGTACCTTGAGATGTGCATACATCAATGGCATATTTCATCGCTTTCGACAATAGGATTTCATCATTGGCCTTTGATCAAAATATTTATACAATTGTTCGATGTTAGTCCATCCATTCACATTCAGAGGAATGTACTAGAGTACCTTGGGAATCATGAACATTATTGGTGGTATCCCTTGCACTTGTTATCGGTTCTCATCATTGACCAATAATCAAGTGGTTTGTACCATGTTTGAATTCAATACATTTATTCACATGGATAGAAACGTACTTTCTTGAGAACGAGATGAAGACCCTGGGTGTCTCTTAAGCATTCATTACTTTCCCCAGGTTGCGATCAAGTATTTTGTATGAGTCATAGCATGGATCCACATTTGTATGTTTGTGGTTGTGTTCAGATTTACGTCTGTATGACATAGATCTACTCTAGCAGCTATGCCAAATTTTGAGTCTTCTTTGCATGGATCTATGTTGTATTTCAGTAGCCATGACTGTTTATATCACACATGGATCTGCATTGTATTGGTCGACATACATGTTGTGATTCATTTGGATATATATCAAAGTGTAAATGTATTGGATAATCACCTTAGTTGTTGATAAATTCTCACCTTTGGACCTTTTCCTCGCAGTTATAACCTTTTCCTACAAATCATTTTTCCTATCATTTCCCTATAGCCTCATGTTTTGGGAGGCATTTTGTTACACCTAATTCTTGTCACCATCATGTTATGATATAGGTATCGCATTGTTTACCTAAATTTCCTTAGACACTAAAATAAAAAATGAGATTAAAAGAGTAATTCATTACTCTAAGCCACCATCACACTTTTTCCTTGTGCAACCAGCAGTACCCATCTCAACAATGCACTTTGACCATTTGAAAGGTGTGGTGCCACCACTTGCTGCCTCTTTACAAAATATGGTGGTCCCCTAGCACTATCTATCTTCCTCATAAAAAGTGTGGCGCTCGACTTATGAAGGAAAACGAGAGAAGTTTTGAGAGGTTTCTCTAAGGTGGCCTTTGTGGATCCTCATCCCTAAGAATGAGGACATGTGGAACTCGAATTCCCCTATCCTAGGGATGATCCCTCCACCTCCTCCGTGGAATCCTCAAACCACTCTATCCTTTGAGGCCTTTAAATAGTGGCTCACCCCTCATGGGAAAGAGGAGGAATAATGTGTGTTAGCATCTAAACTCTGTCCAAATTATCTCATACTTTCTTGAGTGATTAGGAGGTAAGGTGAAGCTTTAGGAAAGACCCCATTTAGAAGAAATCCCAACACCAGGGCTTGGTTGTGATCTCTGCTTCATTGTTTTTTAATGCAAATATAGTTTATTTCCCATAAACATTGTGTATCTTATTCTTATGCTTTATTTATTTTTTATTTCCTTAGTCATTTACATAGGATTGGAGATTATCTTGTTACTCTCACTTGGTTTGTTTCTTTTGTGTCTATTGCAGGATCTCTATATAGCTCAATCACAACAAGGTTCATACCTTCACATCCTTTCAAAAAGGTATGAGAGAAGTCAGTTCAATTAGTATAGTTAATTCTAGGGAAACATTCTTTATTCTCTAGGTGTTTTGTTCTAGATTTGAGTTATTCAAGCTAAAGAAACAACCTTTGTCTACATTGGACGAGCATTTCCATTAACAAATACCCTCTTCCAAGGGTAGATGAACTCATTGACTATATAAAAGTTGCTAAATTCTTTACTAATCTCAACCTCAAGTCGGGATATCATCAGATTCTGATCGATCCCATCGATGTATGGAAAACTACTTTCAAAACCAAGGAAGGATTGTTTGAATGGTTATTCACACCTTTTGGTTTAACCAATGCACCCATGATGTTCATGCGATATATGGATGACATTTCTTGACATTTCATTGGTAAGTGTGTCATTGTCTATCTATACGATATATTGATTTTCAGTTGATCTAGGGAATAACATGTTCGACAGTTTCGACAAGTCCTCGACACTCTTCGACAACGTTGACTCTATTTGAACATGGATAAATGGTCATTTGCGATGAAAACAACAAATATTTAGGGTATGTAATTGAATCTGTAGGAATTCATGTTGATCCAGACAAAGTACAAATCCTCAAATATTGGTCCATTCCTCAAAACATTCATGAACTAAGAAGTTTTCTTGGTTTGGGAAATTTTTATCTACGATTCATACTCAACATTAGTCACATAGCTTGGCCTATGAATCAATTGACTAAGGGAAATAGCAAAACTATCTTCAAATGGACATGAACATAACAACAAGCTTTTGAGAAGCTCACACAAAATATCTGTATAGCATCAATACTTATGTTACCTGATTTGCATCATCCTTTTGAGATTGACACAGACGCATCAGACTATGATTTAGGTACAGTGATCACTCAGTCTGGTCACCCAGTCGCTTTTCATTACAAAACTTTCAATGACACCGTCAGAAGGTATTCGAGGTATGAAACATAACTATATGACATTATGCAAGCCCTTAAGTAATGGAGACATTACAGGCTTGGGAAGGAAACAATCATTCTTAATGATGAGAACACCTTATAGTTCTCCCTATCCCAATCAAAGTTAAAAAAAAACTTGAAAACTCAAGTGGATTAATTACCTACAACAATTTCAATTGGTAATTAAGTATCTAAAATGAAAATCCAATTATGCAGCCGATTGTCTCATTCAAGCACCCATTACTCTACTTTTCATAGTGATGACTATGCATGGATATGAAAACACTACTTGGCCTTAATTGTATTTGGTAGGCTATGAATTTTCTGCAATTTATCGACAACTTCAAACCGACCTGCCATCTAATACTGACTACTTCCTGAAGGATACCTTGTTATAAAAGATTGGACAACTTTGAGTATAGACAACTGAGCATCGACAAAAGATCATTTGGGACGTGCACTATGGCAATACTGCAGGACACTTTGAAGTAGCAAAGACCATCTCCATCCTCCAAAATTATTTCTATTGGCCTTGACTTAAATATGGCGTCAACAATTACATTCGATCATGCATGGTTTGTGCCATTTCTAACCCACTGAATCGATGACAAGGATTATACACACCTTTTTTAGGTTCCTAGTCGACCATGGGAATCTATTTCTATGGACGACTTGATAGGATATCCTACTACCAAACATCAGCATGACACAATCTTAGTAGTACTTGAGATATTTTCCAAGATGGTTGTTCTCATTCCATGCAATAAGACTACGAAAACACAACAGAATGCTCATCTCTTCTTCGAACATGTTTGGAAACATTATGGCCTTTTGACGACCATCATTTCCATAAGAGATGCCATATTTATCAACATCTTTTGGAAGACTCTCTAGAAACAATTCGACATGAGACTCTCTTTGTCGACAAATTTCCATCCTCAGACATACAGACAGACGGAAGTTGTGAATCGCTTGGTAGTACATCTGTTCCGCATGTACAACCACAAGCATCATCGTACATGGGATGAAAGTATCCCATACATACAGCACAATTGCAATATTTCTCATTACAACTCTACATGAAATATTCCATTCAAGATATGCTATGGATTTCAACCCTTAGTTCCCATTGACTTGATCATTTCATCGACACAGTCAAATGACACCGACTCTGACTGACGAGAAGTTGAAAAAGTGTTGAAGTTTTGAGACCAAATATACAACATCCATAAATAAGCACATGAAATGTTACAACAACCTAATGCAAAAGATAAGTCTTGACATGATAATCATCATATTCCTTATTCATTTCAAATTGGGGATCAAGTATGGTTGCATCTCAAGAAAGAATGCTTCATTGGTCCATACAGAAAGCTAAATCCTTTGCGATATGGTTCGTACAGTATCCTTAAACATATTGGAGAAAACACTTTCTAATTCGACATTCCTTCATGCTTGGGTCTGCATCTAGTATTTAATGTGGATTTACTTCGACCATACCATGCACCACTATTGGAGCTGAATGACTTGCATACAATAGAACCCAAAGAAATCCGTCAATATCTTCAGGAGCCTCTTCCTTGTAAAACCATTGTGGGACAATGCATACGCCATACAATGATGAACACAATTCCTTTGTTTCAGGTAGCTAAATCTAAGAAGCTCCAATTACAAGGAAAGTAGCACTCTGCTACAGAACTCACCAACACGTTTCCTCACTTGTACGAGCAAACAATGGGGACCATTGTTTCTTAAGGAAGGAGGAATGATCCACCCAATAGTTGGCATTGTTTGTCGAATCCGATAGGTTCAACATCGACTTCGACAAGTCTAGGACCTAGACACAACTTTGATAGGAACTTGAAAGGATCAACATCTTGACATGCTTCGTCCACACTAGTGACTGACGAACTACGACATATTGTCTCTCTATCTTCCAGTCATCTAGAACAATTGAACTTCTAATCTGTTCTAACTTCTTGTAACTGAACGCAACGAGAAGCCAACCCAAGCATTCTCAACACTCTATATAAGCATGTAAATGATTGTAATATACAAGAAAGTAATAGAATGGTAATGAAACAACAGAGTTTGGTTTGAATTCTTGCATTTTGTCTGTGTATATGTTTTTGGTGTGTAATGTAGTTCCTACTTTGCTTATTCTTAATATGATTCCACCATAACAATACTTGATTCACTCAACTGAACTGTTGTGCATGTCATGCGGCTGAGCACCCAGATCACTGAGCTTCAGGATATCCAAAAGTGGGCATGTGCATTAATTAATTCCTCACATTAAATTAATCAACCCACATTAATAAAATCAAGATCTCCCAAACATTATGAAAATATGGCCAACGTAAAATGAGTTTGGTAAATTGTGGACAAATTCTTCAGGGAAAGCGGGAACAACTAGAAAGTGATCATGGGGACCTATTAAGATACATCCTTGTTGGTGTAGTTTTGAATACACCCCCATGACTCCATCCAGCCCACATTTTCTTATGCAGAACCACTTTTTCCAAAATTTGATTATATTCCCCGTAAGATTCGGTATATCAGGAATCCCCTCTCGCTTTTAACAAAACCATATTTTAATAAATTAATACTGACCAAGACACACTCCAAAACATTTTACTTTTTTCAGCAACACTTCAATATGTTATGACTCCATTTTCCACTGGCACAATTTATACTACTAATCATTTTCTTAAATTCATCTCAATGTAGAATTTTGTATCTTTATGCTGTTGATATAAATTATACTTTGAAATGTCTTGTTAGTCAATCATTTCGAACTTCTAATAAAACAAGTCATCCATAACTAATAAAAGTAAGAGCCTTAGTAATTATTTCATATGGACCACCCCCCTTGGCTCCATTAGGAGTGGCTTAAATGGAGGAGTCAAGATCTAATGATAGTACCTGACTTAAGACTTGAGCCCAAGGATGCACCACGTAGCTTGAAGATTTATGTTGCACTTCCCCCCTAGGCACATAAGAGGATGAAACATAAACTAGGCCCCCATATTTTCTTTAATTTCCTTTTGTCGAGTGTAATCCTCATTTATCTTCACCCATTCTTATGCTTCTTCCATTTCCCTCTATATTTGAGCTAGGGTTTGTCATAGGTAGGGTTCCTTTAGCTCCCTCACCTCGTTCAAGAATCAAGCTTGACCACTAGTCTCTCTTCCAATCCTAGTCCATCAACCTCATGTTCCACCTAGCATGTCAACGGGCCCACAAATAGAGAAAGGTGGGGTGAGAAGGTCATTGAACATATATAGAAGGGACAAAAGAATATAAAAAATGAAGAGTCGGTCTTTTGAAGCCAAGGGGGTAAGAAAGGGAGCAAAATAGGGAGGACAAAGCAGGAGACAACCCCCACGAGGGGTTCACTAGAAATACATTATTATATCACATCCATTTCTATTAGGGGTTTGAATACTCCTAATATATATATATATATATAATTGTTGTATATGAAAACATTTTATATTACAATATTTAATTTCAAATATTTTTTCTATAATATTATCATTATGTGTATGATTTTTGTTGTTAAATAGTTTTTAAATGAAAATATTCACATCATTATGTTAATCATATTATAATATTATTTATTGAAATCTTAATTCCAATTGAAATCTAACTCCATAAATCCATCCTAAAAAATACCAAAGAATTTGATTATATTATTGTATTATATACATAAAAAAATTGAGGATTTTTGTCATAGTTTCATAAAGAAACCTCTTCCCAATTAAATAAAATTACAAATATTCCAAAATAGAATACTTCTCGACAAAAAAAAGTAAATAACCTCTTGGAAAACCAATGTTAAATTTATATGGGAGTGCCATTTAATTTATTTTAAGAATATAAGTAGGAAATGAAGAGAATTTGCTCTAATTTTCAACTAATTTTGATCTTGTATAGATATAGAAATAATATTCATTTGTTGTGGAAAAATATGTGATCACTAAACTTGGAATACTTGAAGCATGAGAATATATCTGCACATAATTGATCCAAACAATAAGAGTGTTATTTTACCATATTTTACTATGCATGCATTAAAAATCACATACAAATAGCTTTAAAAAACAAAATAGAAAACACTTATTAATATTACTAAAAATATTTTATGGAGTTTAATTTATTAAGATTATAGAAAACATGAGCTCTCTATGGCTATAATTGTAGTTACATGATACAAAATTGGTACATTAGCATGGTTTGTTGTGAAACATGTGCAATTGTCATCTTTTCTAAGCATTGCACAGATTACTAGACTATCAATATTTTACATTCTTTGTTACATTGATCTCTTGACTGGGTTTCCTTTTACATGTTTTTCCTTCCCCATTACTATTTTGTTGGTCTTCCACTATCCAATGCTACAAATGAATCGATCGCCCTGACAATCCTGCTGGTATCATTACTAGCATTATATTATAGTTTATTTATCATCTTGTTTTCTTATACTAAGTTAGGGCTCTTGTTGTTACAACTTTACAATATTATATAAAGGGGGTGTTAAAAATGGGTTGATAAAATTGATACCTACAATATCTGGTGAAACTAGGGGTTTTCTTAATTGGAAAGGTATATTGTGAGGGGGGTTCAGCAATATAATTTTAGGAAGTATTTTCCAATATTTAGTGAAATTAGCGATATTATTTAATATCCTACAAACAAACGTGCTATGTAACAAGTTCACTGAGTAAACCCTCCGTGAAGACCCCTAAGGAACTTGAGGATGTGTTAATTCCATAAGAAATAAAAAAGCTAATGAGAAAAGACAATCTAAAATGAACCAAAGCCTCAAGAAGACGCTTCCATGAAATGGGAATTCAAAAAACCAAAATAATATTGAATAGGAACTAAGAGAACCTACCAAATAAACTACCCATTGAAGCCATTCGAGACTCTCTACAGGAATAGAGCCTCCATCATTCCAAATATGACCATCATGAATTCTTCCAGTTCCATATCGTAATCCATGTTCAGTATCAAACCAAGTTCAATCATGAGTAATGTTGGACCCATCAAAGGTTTGGATGAATCACCCTCTAAAACAATATTTTTTTTTTTCAGTTGAGTTTATAAGGCCCTAAAAGAGGTACACTGATGAGACAACCATATTAGGGGATTCGACCATGGGAGGTGACACTTATCCTCCCATGTTTCCCTTTCTTAGTTCCGCTAGATTGGAATTTGTGCTTTCCCTCATTCCAAGAACCCGATTTGGGGAGTTGCGACTATTATTATATCAAGAGAACATGTGATTTGATTATCCATATAGTCATGTTAAAAAAGAAAACCAGTTAGGTGATTAAGATGAAAAATATTATTTTAAAATAGTAGAATTGATTGATCCTTCTCAATGTTACTTGTAATTCTTTTATATATAAGAATTATATGTTATCACGTAGAGAATGCAAGAAAGATGGAGAAGGGTCAACCAAGTCTTCTCCATGGTACATGTGTTGAACTTATATTTAAGGATGAACCATAATGGCAATGTGACACATATTGAATATGTATTTTATAAATTACTTGATTCTTGGAAGTAAAAGGGATTATACTGTATAAATTGTTTTGAACAAAGCATTAAAATTAATTTAAAAAACAATGCATTCAAAATTAAGATTTATTATTAGGATTATTGTCATCCACATTTTCATTATACATTTCTTTCTCACCATAACTTAACCATTTAAGAATGAAATTAGATATTAAAAAAAATCAATTGATAACATCAAAACTATTATTCAAATTTACAAAGTAACAATTGAAATTGAAATCAAAATCACAAGTTCCATATCATATCATTCATTTTCATTTTTATGCTCTCCAAAACTATAATTCAAATTTACAAAGTAATGATTGAAAACAAAATCACAAGTTCCATACCATATCACTCATTTTCATTTTTATGTTCTCCATTACAACTTTTGTAAAACTTCATATTCAATTTTTAATAAACAGTTTCTACAATAAACATAAATTACTAGTTTTGAATAACTTTTGTAAAACATTATATTCAATTCTTAATGAATATCTTAATAGTTTTTAAGAATAATTAATTGTTAATAACTAGATCTTATTGCAATTTATTCACTCATTTTATAACTAGATTTATAATGCATATAAACAATTAAAACACAATGATTACTAATACACATCAAAATAAAAAAATAAATAACACCATGCACAATTGCACAAGATATACCCTCGAAATGCCAATCCCTAAGGAAAACAAACAACATATTTTCTTTATTATTTTGTGATTTACAAAAATTCTTCAACACTTACTGTCAACAAGAGATAGACTAAAAAACCTCACTCTTTGACTATGGATTAAACCCTCAAACACTGAATACAAATCCAACTTGAGAGAATCCCTCTCTTAGGTTTGGCTACTTACTAATCAACTTCTCTCAATATATCTCACTAAATATCCCTTAGAATATTTTATAACATTCACTTTATGCAAATACTATGGGATCAATACCATGGGACACCCAATACCATGGCCCCTCCAATACCATGGGTTAATTGACCTTTTACACAAAGTATTATAAAGGTTACATTTTACAAAGAGAGTTACAATTTGAGGATACTTCCACATGCTAGAAACAATCAAACATGGAAGCACCTATCCTCATTACAAAGTTCAACACTCCCTCTTAGTGAGGAAGGTGTTTTACACCACCCCAACTTGTCCCCGAAGAATTCAAAATTTCCCTTAGGAAATCCTTTGGTGCGAATGCTCGCAATCTGTTCATCTATGGAAATGTACTGGAGCTTAATATCTCCTCTTTGAACTCTATCCTTAATGAAATCATACCCGATATTGATGTGATTTTACCAGTCACGAAACAATGGATTCTCAAAGAGATTCACGCAACTCCGATTGTCACAGCAGATGACTAACACTATCATGTCCAACTCCTGACCAAATAACTCAATGATCATATTTTCAATCCATATGGTCTCATAATTGGCCAAACTAGTTTCCATGTACTCACACTCCATAGAACTATGTTCCATTGAATTTTTCTTCTTGTTGATACAAGAAACAACTCCTGGTCCCAAGCTAAAGAAACACCCAAATGTGATTTTTCTATCCACTTCAATCCTACCCAATCAGAATATGTGTATCCCACCAACTTCACTCCATCACCTAGAACATACCTAATTCCATACTCCACTACACCTCACTAATACCTAAGGACATTCTTCGCTACTATGTAGTACACCTTCCTCAATTTTACCATGTATTGGTTGAGGGTGTTCATAGCTAAAGAAATATTCAATTGGGTGTTTCACAGATACATCAAGAAACCAATCAATTGTCTATACATTGTGGAAGCCACCAACTTTGACATAGAACCATTCAACATATTCAAGTTGATGATCATGGGCATAGTCTTAGGCTTGAAGTCCTCCATCTCGAACTCCTCGAAATCTCAACTACATAGTTTCCTTGACCAAGGAAAATATCACGTTCACATTTCCATATCTCCAATCCTAGAAAAGAAGGCATCAGTCCTGAGTCCTTCATCTCGAACTCCTTCACAAGGTGCATCTTGCTATGAGCTTCTCAAATCCTGTTAGAAACAGGGAATCCACATATAGTACAATAATGAGTGGATCATCACTAACCAACAAGAAGTATAGGTTGAAATCCACGTCACTCTTGATGTATACCATGTTTAACAAACGACTATCAATCGTAGAATACTAAGATCTAGGTGCCTGCTTGAGTCCATATAGATCCTTCTTAAACTTGCACACATGAGAATCCCTCCAATTAACCTCAAATCCCTAAGGCTTCTCTATATGTACTCCCTCCTCAATCACCCGATTAAGGACAACTGACTTCACATCCATCTGATGTATCCTCCACCCCATATTTGAGAAAATAGACATGGAAACTCTAATAGAAGTATATCTGGAAACAGGAGCAAAGGTCTCCTCATAATCAAATCCCTATTTATGGGAGATCCCCCTTTCCACAAACCTTGACTTGAACTTCTCCACATTTCCATCTATAGAATTCCTGATTTTGTATATCCACTTGGACCTCACCACTGATTTTCCCTTTGGTCTAGAAAATATATCCCACACATCATTCTTCATTATGGAATAATACTCCTCCACCATGGAATCCTTCCATACCTATTGGTATGTAGCCTCATCAAATATGGAAGGCTTAGAATCAATCATTCTTCTTACTAATTCCATATAACTTGAAAATACTTGCAGCGGTTTACTCATCCTAACTGAATTCCTTGGAGAATACACTAGCTCATGTGCCTCCTTCAAGGTTCTCTCTGCCCACTTTGGCTTCTTATTCCAAGAAGATTCAGCCAGGGAAAATTGATCATGGTTCTCCTTATGATCATGCTTCTCACCCTACACACTCGCTGAGGTACCTATAAACTTTGATGGTGGTCTAAACTCTACATTTGGTGCTTATTATTCCCTAGTTAACTAGCATGGATCCACAAGAATTCCAGAAATCCCTATCCTCCTCAAATATCACATCCCTCTACACCAATGTCTACTTCATTGTTGTACACCTTATAGGATTTGAAGGTTTCATTGTACCCAGTGGAAAATTCCCTTCTCGGCTTTTGGTTCAAGTTTCATCCTCTTCTCAACTAGGACATGACAGTATATTAAGCACCCAAAGATGAAAAGATGTCTAATCTCTAGTTTCTCTCATGTGAATGCCTCTTCAAGAGTCATATTCCCCAATACTTTGTGAATGATCTTGTTCTGTAGATAAAATACAATGTTCCAAGCTTCTTTCCATAAAAAAATATGTAGAACATAATCATCCAACATAGCATTTACTACCCCAATTCTCTCTTTTTTCTTCCTCTCAGAGACTCCATTCTGCTAAGGGTTTTATGGGACCATCAGTTCCCTATTAATCCCAGTATCCACACAAAACTCCTTGAAGGAATTTGAGGTTTATTAACATCCATTATATGTTCTGAGCACCTTGATACTTTTCCCAGTATGGTTCTCCACAAGATATTTGAACTCTTGGAACCATCTGAAGACTTCTCCTTATTCCTTTCTCTTCAAGAAATAGATCCAGGTCTTCCTGGAATGGTCATGTATGAAGCTCACATAATAGTTGAAGTCTCTAATAGACATGGTTGACGTGGTCCCACAAATATATGAATGGATTATATCCAATATCCCCTTGGACTTGTTATCACTTATGGGAAAGAAAATATTGGCATTCTTTCCCCTAGCACACCCTTTGCATACATTGTGATGGTCTGTATTAAAGGAAGGAAAACCAATCACTATATCCCTAAGCACTTTGAGTGATTCATGATGAAAATGTTCCATACGTCTATGCCATAACTCACCAACATGAATTTAGTTGCTTCTCACTGATGCATTGGAAGGTTTGAATCAACTTGTTTTCCTGACCCCAATTACTTTTGTTGAGCTGAAATTAGATCCCTTAGGATTGGTGTAGGATTTCCCATCCCATAAAGTTATCACAAACCATTTGTCCTCCAAGATCGAAACTGAAATCAGTATATTTTGCATCCCCAGTACATATAGTACGTCCTTCACTAGTAATTCCTTACCAGATTCCCTCTGAAACTTCACAGTCCTTATGATTGTTGGACTGTACTTAGTGTTGTCACCAATTTCAATGTAGAAGTGAGAGATAAGTTCCTCTAGGTTGGTGAAATAGTCTCATACTCTAGTCGTGTGGCATGAAACACCACTGTTAATGTATCACACATCGATAAACATTGAGATAGATAGTCATGAAGCGAGCAAGACATCCTTATTAACCACATGCTTCTTTTGGTCCTGTGAGATAACACTACGACTGGTGGATGTCCCATCCAACTGGTCCTATATCCTACATGAACAAAAAAAAAATTGCAATCCATGGAGATCCTGTAGACCATCCTTATGAAAAAATTTCATAACCCAACCATCATTCATTCAACTAATCATCAGTACCAACAACACTTTATCCTTGATGAAGGAGAAAACTAAAATTTGAAAAAAAATTGGGCTTGAATACAAAACTAGAAATTTCAGTCTCCCCGCAAAAATATGCAAAAATCACTTTTGCAAAATTTCAGCATGCTTATATGACCTGCTTGTATGGATTCGGTATGATTGTATGGATTTATGTATGAACCATACATACCACCCAATCATTCAAATTTTCCAGAATGCTAGTAACGGTCAAAAACATTAAGATTTAAAAAAAAATGGTCTGTATGAATTTTTGTACCATACAATTGTACGACCATACATAATATGTATGGTTTTTTGAGAAACCTACAACCTGCAAACTTTCCTCTCTTCACTTTGTTTCACTACCTCTTTCTTGATCTCCTGAAAAAACTTGTAACATATTAGTTTTTTGATCTTCAAATTTTAGGCTCTGATACTATGTTAATTTTTATTAACCAGTTCTAGTTGCAATTTATTCACTGAATTTATACCCAAATTTATAATGCATATCAGAGATTACAACACACTGTTGCTGGAAGAAACAAATCCCATTTTAAAACTATTAAAATGGGAGCCCCATTATCCTTTAATTGAATTTTGAATCCATAATCTTCTTATGGGAATTTTAAAATGTAAGTATGGTGTTTTGGACTTAATAAAATTTACTTATAAACATTGTTTTTTTTGGGTTTTGTGGATTGTAGAAGTGCCCTTTTCCTTTTCCAAATATTTTTTCGTTTCTGCAACCCACCATGCGGATTGCAGAAGTCCTTTTTTTTTAGGTTTTCGGGAAATATTTTTCCCACACCCCCCAACCTGCAATTGCATATTGCAGGAGTTTGAATCTTCTTTCTATAAAATTTTTGTATTTCCACAACCTGCAACCCGTAATGCAGATTGCGTAAATATCTTTCTAAAATAAAATTTTTATCTTCTAGTTTTGCCTTTCGCATCTCACAATGCGGATTGCGGAAGGTGAAAAAGTCATATTTTCACACTTTTTACTTTTCGGTTCCGCAACTCGCAATCTAGATTGCAATGTGGATTGTGGAAAAGTATATTTCAGCGCATTTTTCTCTTTTCTATTTCACAACCCGCAACCCATAATTTTGCAGATTGTAGAACTCAATAAAAAAACAAACTTGTGACATTGCTTATCCACAACCCACAATCTTGTGGATTGCATATTGCGGAACTCATAAATCCAAAAAATTTCGGGCTTTTTGTTTCCGCATGTTGTTAATCCTCTCTAATATCAACCATTTATTTCTACAAGATCTACGACTCATATCTATTTTTTCGTTGGGTCTTGTATTATTTAATTCATTTGAAATTACGAAATGTTCCCCATTTCACTTATAATTTTTACTGTGCTTGGAGATTTTACTGCAGGTTTTTCTCACTCGAGGTTACAAATTCTCTGGTCCTCAAGATTTCTACCAGTAAGTGATTATCCTTCATGACCATTTTTTTTGTTGTTTCTGAACAATGGTAAGTTTTTTTTAAGCATGGTTGCTAAACTTCAATAAGAAATTGCTTCCAAGATGTCTAGAAACACTAGGTCGAAGACTACTCTATAGGAGCAAAATAGAAAGGACCCAAACACCAGTATATGCACTGATACCAATGGGCATGTGTTTGAAACCATTCACTTGGACTGGTCGAGGATTTACTCCATTTTCGACAATGATGATTTTTCCACAATTCCCCATGACCATGCCACATATGCAAACATTAGGAGTTGCCAGCTCCACTGCATTGCTGCTCAACATCCTTCTATTCCCTACACATACCCAGTTAAGTGGGAATTGTACCACGCAATCCCTAAGGAGGTTTCCTTCGATGATCATACTCATACCCCAATGGTCTCTTTCCATCCTGATGTTTTTGCCAGGGATTATGTACTTGGACTTCCTCAACAACTTTTGAGTTCTAAATTTCTTGATGAGTCCATGTCTCGATTTAACCTTTAGGAAGTATTAAAATACTAGATCGAAAACCCAACCGAATGCGTCCCGAAGGAAACCATTTCTTACACTGTTTCCTGGTTTAGGGAACCCTTTTCATTACTTATGACCATGTCTTTTTGGTTGTATGGATTTCCAAATTGCTTAACGTTCAAGGTCGAATGGGTTCCTGTAGCCCACCATATATTGATTACAGGTGAGTCCTTTAATGGGGCACAATTTTTTTCTATGAATTTGAAAGAAGAAATTGAGAAATATTAGAAGACTCCAGCCACAAGGAAACTGACATTCTAAATGTTGGGTTATGTTATGGATGTGTTTTGCACCACTTCTTCTTTCTAGCCATGGGTTGGAACTGGAATAAAACATCACCACCGGTACATATCAATTGCTTAGATATGTGGGAGGGCAATTTTGTTCCCCGAATTTATGATATTTGTGACTTGTTTCTAAGGTCAATGTACCAGAAGATATTCAAGGCAGACACTCCAGTTTTTTCTGAAAGAGCCATAGCATTGATCGCTTTACATGATGATTGGTATGTGGGAGAGTATTTCTCCTACATTCAAATTTGGGGCAGCAATACAATTCACCTACTACCTAGAATAGTCCCATATCGAATGGTCTTACATGAGGTAGCATATCGGACTGTGATCAATGGGTTTTTCCTAAACTCGCACAGTCCAAAAGAAAGTCTTGGCCCAATTTTCCCTTGAACTTGGATTCCCTCATTCAGCAAACTTCCACTTACGTAGCCGCCCTTGGTAAATAAATTGCTAGTATGAACCTATGGGAAGCACCCAAGAGAATGCATGACCCTAAGTCATATCTGGTCATCTTCTTTGTGTAGGAGCATGCTAAGGTTCAATATGTTCATCAGGATGAACCTGATGACTCAATATGTAGAGAAGCTATTGATTTCCAGCAGGTATTGAGTAATATTTCTGACCCAAATTTTAAAGCTCATGTCTTCAAATACCAAAAGGATCTCAAGAATTCCGTGCTCCATTATAGACAGATAAAAATAATAATAGAGGAGAACCTTCATAGGTAGAATATGGAAATGGAGGCCAAAGATCAAGAAGCAAGCTCTTCTTCCTCCCTTGCTACTAAATCAAAATACAAGGGAAAGGTTGTTCTGGAAAAGCCTGCAAGAACTCATCCTTCTCAGATGATAGAGACCCTACACAAAGGGGCATATTTCAAGAAAAATCTTGAAAATATTAGCTCACAGTTGCAGACACAAATAGAGGAGGCTGAAGCTTAGCCTAAGAAGCAGAATATTCAACTCGTTCCTGAATAGGTTAAGGTACAACAAGCACTAGTTATTGATCCATAGTCCATGCCTGAAGAAGTTCCCAAGGAAGAAAAACTAGTGCCACCAGTGCAACTTGCTCCACAAGAACAAGTACCTATGCAGATCCCTCCAATTCAATAGGTAGAACCTCCACATCAAGATGATATTGAAATTCATGAAATACATAGTGACTTGGAGGAATAAATTCGCCCTTCTACTTTCCCTGTTAATATACTTACTTATATGAAATCTTCTATCCCCAACACCCAGATATCTGAGAATATGTTTGATTCATCATTTTCCCAATTTTCTTTTTTTGAACTAAATTTATCCCCAATTATTGAGGCTACTACCAGCACTCCTTCAGTACTAATTGATGTACCTATCTCTACCTCCCCTCTTACTTCCCCTATTCCTTCGACCTCCTTAGCACCCCACACTACCCCATCATCCCCAAATTCTCACTTTCCCCAATTAGACATTCCTTTGATCTATACAATTTCTTCCCCCCAAATTGATACACCTATCCTCACTTCCTCCTAATCCCTTGAACCTATTTTGCACACTTCTCCTATGATCATTTCACCCATCAGTTTGGAAATTCCTATTTCTCAATCCCAACCTGAGCCCCTAGTCACTACTCAAGGAGAATCTATCTCAACTTCAGAAGAGATGGAAGACTTTGGTGAAGATGTTGTAGTTTCCTTGGGAAAATAGTTTTGGAGCAGAAAAGATAAAGCAGTGATGAAAAAGGGAACCAATAGGACAACGAAAGGTGCATTCAAACATGTTCCTTCTCTCAACCAAGTTATTTGGAAGTTGGATTCCCCTGATATCAAGCAAGGGTATTTATATATAATGACTTCCATGGGAGCTTTTGCAGGGGCCAATTTTGATTCGGTCTCACAGCTGAATAAGGACTTTCCGGACAAAGCACAAGAGATGAAGAATGCCAAATAAGACCTATTGGCAGATAAGGAACATCACAAACAGGAGATTCAACTTCTTAAGAAATAACATGAAGACAAGCTGAAGCAGTTACAGAAGAAGAATGATTACCTCAAGCAACATCTTGAGAAATCAGATGTTCTGAATCAACAACAAGCAAATAGGATTGCTACCCTTGAGCAACAACTCAAGTACTCTTGTCTAGTTTAAGCTTCTTCCTCTTTCTCCAAACTGATGACATAAGATTTTAAGCAACTAGGATGCAAGGTCCATGCTGAATTCTATCAGACCATGGCGAGTTTGTACAGAGGTTTCAACAAAATGCAAGAATTATATAATACATTTGAGCATCAATATGATATACAGCACAATCATAATACTCATAAGAGAGAATCATCCAAGGCCTTTGATAATGTACTAGAGTGGCAGAAGCACATCAAAGACAGACCACATGATTTTCCACTCATGGATAAACTTCAGACCAAGAGGACCGAAGTCACGATTGAGACCTAGGAAAGAATCTGCAATGCAGTGGAATCCATCATCAAGGATGGATGGATGGTATGCAAACAAAGGTGGTCTTTTGCTGAGACTTTGCTCGATTTTATGGACATTCCATTTTTGGATCAGATTGATCATGCACTTCCCCAAAGCTGAAATTGGAAGAAATCAAAAGATATTTTTCTACATCCAAGGAGAAGATCCATGAGATCACTCACCTTACTATGCAAGAAATCATGAGATGGATTGAGACACCCAATACTTCAATGATGAGAATCCAGTCTACCTCCAAGAATGGAATAAGGTTGAAAAGAGGGAGACTGCATCTCAAATCTACAAAATAGAAGTACACTTGGAACATGCCAAATATCAAGACATAGAGGATCTGATGGAACTAGATGCCAAGTGGTGTTATTCCCTTGGAAAACCATGAATCCAAATTATCTTGTAATCCCACATCTTGGGAAATTTCTTTTTTTGTAAATTTTGTAATATTATTTAAAGGGAGAGTATTTCCCAAGTGAAGGGGGGGAACTAGCGAGATTAGCCCTAGTAGATATACAGGAGAATAGACTACCAAGCACATAACAAGAAAGCTTTTGATTTTGTACTTTGTAATTTTTTTCAAGTGAATAAAATTGCACTATCATTTTATGTTGTGTTCTATGGTTATTCATCAAATCTCTTTCATGAATTTTAGTCTTTCTTCCATCTATCTGGAATACTGATTAATTCTTTTTTATCTACTGATGTGTTGGTTCACGTATTGATTTTTCCTTACGATATTGACACATTGAATGTGCATTGAATGAATGTCTTTATTTGATTCACATGATTTATTTCATATTCGATTATTAGTCATTAATCCTTGATACTTATTTGTTAATTAGTATTACCTCTTGGACATGTTGTACATCTATAACATTTTGGGTAAAGCTTTGCAATTTTAATTGTTTAGGTTTATTTGAAGTTGGTTAAAGAGATTGATCTTGATTTACATTTTTGTATGTCAAGTAATTGGTTTCTTGTTATCTATTATACCTAGCAACTGTCCTATCCAAATTTGTTATAAACCCTTTTTACGTTTTCTTGAACAAATAGCCTAGGATTCAGTTACTACAAATATTTCTCACTTGTCCTAAGAGCAGATCTTATTGATCTAAAAAAACCTTTGTGCCAGTGGAGGGCTCATACCCATAGGATTTAGTCATCCCAAATAACTTGGGGATAGAATCGTCTCTACATGGGATTGATTCGAAGCCTTTCTGGTTGGGCTATTTTATTCTGTTGATTGCCTTGTAGATTTTCTAGCAGCATACAAGCCCAGGCCGTCAACACACACTAAATAATAATAAACAATAGAATAAAAAATGAACAATAACATACATAGTTGCACAATATATACCTTGGAAACCTCAATCCTAGAGGAAAACCAACAACATATTGTCTTTATTATTTTTTGATTCATAGGAATGCTTCAGCACTTATAGTCAACTAGAGAAAGAATAAAACCCCTCACTCTCTGTGTTAGAATAGTAGAGTCAAGCTAAACTAGTTAACCACTATAAGCAACCAACAACATATCATAAAATATAAGAATAGGGAAAAAAAGGACAAGAGAACATCGATATACGTGGTCCACCCTAATGGGTTACATCCACAGGAAGGTAGTCTTCTATTATCTCTAGAATGTGTTCTCCAATATCAAAAGAGAACAAAGCACAAGTACCCCAAAGAATATAGATGATGTACAACAGTGTCACAATATTACCACTACTACTTCAAGAATACATGATATGTAGAGACTCACTTGACCCTCTTATATACTAAGAGATGAGGAGAAATTATTCTCACATATTGCATGTGGGTAATATAATTCTACAAAAATAACATCTCTTAATACAATACCATGGAAAAATACTCTACACAGGTAAATACAACACTATATAACTATGGGTTAAATGTATTACTCTTTTACATAAGATTGTAGACAACTTCCGACATAATACAAAGAAATTATTACCTTCCAAGGACTATAATATATTCCAACACTCCCCCTTAATAATGGCTGGGAGAAGGGCCCACACTAACACTAAGGAAGGAATGAGTCATTATTGCTCCCCCTTGATTACAACTTCCCACATTCCAAGAAAGGAGCGAAGATGCAAAAACTTCACCTCGGTGAAGGATTTGGTGAAGATATCTACTTCCTGCTGCTCGGTAGGACAATAGCGAAGAGAAAGAATACCATCTGCCACAATTCCATGAATGTAATGAGCATCAAGGTCGATATGATTTGTCTTTGATTGATATACCATATTATAAGCAAGTTGGATTGTACCCTGATTGTCACATTTCAACATAGTAGATGATTTCGGAGCCAGACCAAGCTCTGTAAGAACATGTCGTAACCAAACTACTTCTTTGGCTGCTCTATATTCTGCTTCACATGAAGATAAAAAAAGATTCTTCACCTTCTTGCTCAACCAAGAAATCGGACCTAAACCAGGTTGAAATACATAACCTACAGTGGACTGTCAATCAGAACTGTCACCTGCCCAATCAAAATCTGTGTAACCAGAGAGTGAAACTGTAGTAGTGCTCTAATAAAAAACACCATAGTGTAATGTCCCCTATAAATATCTCAAATTCCTCTTGGCTTCATTCCAATGATGACAAAAGAGAGATCTGGTCGGCTGTGAGTTAAATATATCAAACTACCTACAAGCTGACGATAAAAAGTGGCATCAACAAGCAGTGTGGTACACTCAACAATTAACTTTACACCAGACTGAAATGGCGTAGGAGTATATTTAAAATCACTCATATGGAAACAAGCCAACAAGTCTGTAGCATACTTTGGATGAGAGAGAAACATACCATCTGCCATATGCCAGATTTGAAGACCCAAGAAATAATGCAATAAACCAAGGTCAATCATTTCAAACTGCTTTTGAAGATCACTTTTATATTTTGAATTAATGTAAGATGATTGCTTGTGATGATTAGATCATCTACATATAAAACAACAATGAGAATATTAGTACCAAAGTTCTGAACATACAGATTTGGATCATATATACAATGCTTAAAACCATTATTCAAAAAATATGCATCAATTTTATCATATCAAGCCCTAGGTGCTTGTTTGAGACCATATAAAGACTTGTGTAATTTACATACTAAATTTGATGATTCAGCAATAATAAAACCAAGAGGCTATTGCATATAAATTTCTTCATTAATATCACCATTTAAAAAAGAACTTTTAACTTCCATTTGGTGTATTTCCCATTTATAAGATGAAGCAATAGATAAAATGGTTCTTATTGTATTCATTTTAGCAAAAGGACCAAAAGTTTCATTATAATCTATACCTTCAAGTTGATTAAAACCTTTTGTATCTAACCTAGATTTATACTTTTCAATCTGTCCTTCTGTAGTGAACTTAATTTTATAAACCCATTTACAACCAACTAAATTCTTACCAACAAGAAGAGGAACATGAGACCAAGTCTTGTTCTTCATAAGAGACCCATACTCAGTAGTCATAGCTTATTCCCATTGAGGTTTACCTTGAGCTTGAGCATAAGAGGTCGGATCATCTGTGGCCAAAACTTTGGTCATAAGGTTAAAGTTAGATCTAGTTCTATGAGGTTCAGAAGGGTTATCGACCTCACTACGTACAAATTCAAGAGTTTTCCGAGCCCAAACATGAAGGTTAGAGGAAACAAAAGTTTCTTCAGCTTCAGTACATTCAGGTGGAATACTTGAAGAAGAGGGTGAACTAGGATCAACAAAAGGCACAAAACTAGAAGAAGAAACTGAGATAGGAGGGAGGAAATGGGATATTCAGTGTAACATGAGGTTCGACAGACTCAGGTGGTGGAGATACTTCAACAAAGTGAACATCCCTTCGGATGATAACACTCTGAGTAGAGGTATCAAATAACATGTAAGCCTTAGAATCCTTAGAATAACCAATGAATATACATTTGTGAGACTTGGGATCTAACTTTTTTCGTTTATCGTTAGGAATATGAGCCCAACATTCACAACCAAACACCTTAAAGTTACTAATATCAGGTTTTTGATCATTCCATTTTTCCTCGGGGGTAACATGCTTAACTACTTTTGTAGGAACTCGATTTAAAAGAAATTTTGCACAACTTACAGCTTCAGCCCAAATTTTTTTATGTAATCCTTTAGAATAAATCATACATCTAGCCATTTCAACTAAAGTTTTGTTTTTCCTTTCAGCAACACCATTTTGTTGACGTGTGTAAGGTACAGTCTTTTGGTGTTGAATACCATGTTTGGATAAAAATGCTTCAAATTCATTCTTAAAAAATTCCCTCCCATTATCTGATCTTAAAGTCTTAATCTTCTTACCAGACTCATTTTCAACCAAAGATTTAAAATTTTGAAATATTGAAAAAACTTCACTTTTATTTTTCAAGAAATAAACCCATGATTTTCTACTAAAGTAATCAATAAAAGTAAGAAAATAGATTGTACGAGATAAAGAGGGAACTTGAAGAGGAACAAAAATGTCACTATAAATTAATTGCAAAGGTTCTTTAGCACGCCAAGCTTTACTTTTCTCAAACATTTCTCTATGATGTTTACCAAGAACACAACCTTCACGAACACCGTTAGTAGAAGAAATATGAGGCAATCCATGTACCATTTTAGTTAACAATTGCATTTAACCATAATTCAAATGACCTAATCTTTCATTCAATAATTTATTTTATTCATCAACGTGGGAAACATAGGAATAAAAAGGTTGTCTTTTAGTTGAGTTAAAACCAACAAATTTATATAGACCGACAGTATGATCAACAGGACCAGAAGAAACTACTTTGAAATTTTGATTGATATCTTTAATAATATATTTGTCAGGCCATGCTTCAAATTTAAACCCTTTTTGACAAGCACGATAAATAGAAAGTAAGTTAATGGGCATGTGTTCAACATGAAAAACATCTTCCAATTGACCATTAGTAACATTAACATCTGGAACCAATTACGGAAAGTTTTTTACCATCACCTATAGAAATTTTCTGAGATATGTGTTTACGATTGTCATAAGAAGTAAATAAAGAAGCATTACCAACCATATGTTTAGATGCACCAGAATCCATTATCCATTCCACATTAGAAGAAGAATTATTAGGCAAAACAACAGATGCACATAAAACTACTTGAGAGTCATTAGAGGTTTTCTTTTTAGCTTTAGCCATTAAATGTTTTTCTTTAAAACAATTCTTTTTAGGATGGTTAGTTTTACGAAAATGTTTACAAGGATCATACACTTTCTTCTATTTACTATTTTCATTAGAAGCATGAGAAGCATGTCCAGAATTAGTATTAGAAGGATTATAACCTTTAACTTTATTAAAAGTTTTCTTATGATTCTTATTAAGTGCAGTTAGAGATTTATTATATGTGAGTTGTCCTAAAACAATTAACCTTTCTTGATCATTGATCAATCCTTTACAAAAATCATCAAAAGTTTTCTTCATAGTACTTTGAGACAATTCTAGAGCTCGATTCCTAGTTTGGATGAACATATCAAAACAAGATGGCATTTTACATTCTACAAGAATAATAAGACTAGTGTCAGTTTTCTTGTAATCTTTACCATAGCTATTTAATTTCTCATTTAAAGTTTTCAATTCAGAAAGATATAACTCAACTCTTCGAAAGTCTGCAGTTTCGAGGTCAAAGATCTTCTTTTCAAGATAATATGCAGAAACATCATCAGATTTATCAAATAAAGAGGAAAGAATTTTCCATACCTGAACCGGGTTGTCTTCTGCCTCAATACTTACCTTAAGACTATCTGCAACAGTTTGACCAATGAGCCCCCTTGCTTAATCACTTTTAGCTTCCCATATATCCAAATCATCAGCAATAGTAGGTGTCTTGTCTTCACCATTAACTAGCCTCCAAATATTCTTACTCTTGAGAACATTCATCATCTTTCTCTTCCAGGCAAGATAGTTAGAACCCAACTAATTTAGGAACAAAAGCTACTTCGAAAGTCATAATGAGTGAAATTTTGTCAAGAAATAAGAAACCCTAATACTGAAAAATGACAAAAAAACAATGAAGAACTTGAAAACAGTTACACTTTACTGATCTGAATCTACAAAAACACAGTTAGAAACACAGTAAAAAAAAGAGGAGAAACTTTCACTCACAACCCTGTGAAAAAAACATGAGCCCAAAAAATCCCAGTCTTCTGTTCTGGTCTTGTAGGTGAATCCAGAATGGCTATTCTGATTCCAAAAATAGGTTATAATAATGAATTTGGTAAGAAATGACCAAGTTACAACCCTTTTTTATAACTGTCGTTTTAATAGAAATTACAGGATTTCACAACTTCCCATAATTGCTCCTAGCTTTGTATACTTGCAGGGTAGCTAGGAGCGACCTGAGACATGTGGCAGAATCCTTGATGTCCAAGGATGGATAAATATTTATTAGCTTCATGAAAAGAGATTCACATGTGTCTGGTCAATTTTGGTCAAACCACGCCACTTGTGCAAAAAAATCTATGTTTTAGAATAAAATTTTGGTAGTTTTTGGGTTTCATGGGATTTTACCCATTTTTATGGATCTGAAGGTTGATTTCGACCCTATGAGAGAGAATATGGGATCTCATATGTAGAATAGGATTGCTTTTATCATTTGTGGTTGTAAACATTTTGGATAAATACTTCAAGACATAGATGGTTTGATAACTTAAGAACTTTGAATTTATACTTTGGATTTAATAGAATTTGTAGACCTTCAAGTTTTTATCAGATTGGTGTTAATTCATGTTGTTTGAGTAGTTCATCGAGTAGTTAGAAAAGTCTTTACGATCTGATTGTGCTTAGGTGTGCAAGTAAAGCATTGGAGGGTCCCCTTTGCCAATCTTGTGCATTCATCCTCTTTTCATTCTTATGTACTTATGGTATGAATTTAATTTTTTATTTTGTTGTAGCTTGCTATTAAATTTATGTTCCTCAAAGTTTTTTGATTCAAGATTTTATTCTAGTATTTACCAATTTAATGATTTTTAGGATGCATATTTAGTTGTTGTAGCATTAGCATATATTGTGAGTTAATTTCTTGTAAAATAATTCAATATATAATTTTGTCTCCAACAATAAGATGTTATAGTTCTTTATGTTTCTTGATATATTATATTTAGAGTAGTCAATGAATAAAATGTTGATGGATTTTAAGAAATCTAATAATGATATCTCTTGTAATGGAGTTTAGTACTTCTTAAACCTATAGTGTTCAAGTCATTTTAGATTTATTTCGTTTAGACTAAGTTTAGATCTAGATCCATATGCTTTGGATGTGCTTCTAAGTTCCACAAACACCGGATTGATAATTAAATTATATTCTCTAATTTACATTAGTAGATTAGACCAAAATTTTCGTCGTCATTGTCAAGGAAATGAATTTAGAGATAGACTTATAAAGTTCATTTAAATAGGTAGCTTTTATTTACAAAAAAACAGACACATAATTTAGTTTTAATTTTAGTTATGTTTCTTTATGTCTAGACAAAGAGATGATAAGGGTATATTTTTGAAACAAAATCCCCCCCAAAATAATCAACAATCACTAGGAGTGAGAACATCTCCATCTGAGAAAAAAAATTCACTACACCAACTGTTGGAAAAATCACTTTGGAAGAATTATAAGAAAAACAACATCCAGGACAAAGGTTAACTCTCATTGAAAGAAAACATTTTTTGGGCTCATGAAGTAAAGAGGAATCAAACACAAGTAACAACATCTTCTACACAACCTATCCTTGAAAAACTAGAAAAAGTTGAAGAAAAACTACATCACATTCACAGTGAAAAAACAAAAGATGAACTAGAAAAGGATTTTGAGGATCAAGAAACTTTAACCGAGGAATTTTTGAAATCTAGGATGGATGAAGATGAAGCCTCTAATATTGCAAGAACAGGACCAACCCCGGAACAATGAAAAGAGTATGACAGAAAAAGGGAAGAAGAAAGAAGAAGAAGAGAGAATGAAAATGAGAGAGAAAATGAATCCAAGAGAAGAGAAGATGAAATAATTGGAAGAACAAAAGAAGAACAAGAAACTACTTTCGTATTTCCAATCTTAGATGCCGGTTCCAGTCTAGGAGAAGAGGTAAAAATGAAAAATAGTCCATTATTTGTTTTACCTAACTTTTATGGTATGCCTTATGAAGATCTAGATTCATTCTTATTTGAGTTTCACATTTTATGTCGTACCTATGGATATATTGATGATACACATAAGCTTCCTCTCTTTCCTTCTACTCTTAAGGAAGCTGCATTAAAATGGTTCATGGGACTACGGGAACATACTATAACCAATTGGGATGACATGAGAAAAATATTCCTTGGGAAATATCATGCATATTTTATATCTAAATATTCAAAGGATGATATTTTTACGATGTCTCTGCAAAAGGATGAAAGTTCATAGGAATATCTTGAAATATTTCTATATAACTTGTGAAAATCTAAATATGGTTCTTTGACTTTTGATATCACCTAAACAATATTCCTGAAAGGTATACGAGATGAACATCTTAATGTTCTTAATGTAATGAGAAAGGGAGATATTTATTACTTACTATTTGATGAAATTGCAGAACTATGTCAAAAAATACTCAAGAGGAAGAGCAAGAATTGGAAGAAGAGATGTGATTTCTAAAATTACCAAATCAACAACAGGAAGAATAACAACATCTGAACTTGGAAATTTATTAGAAGATTCCAAAACTGATCTTTTAAGTACATTAGGGACACAAGTTGAGACACTAAAAACTAGAAAGGAAAGAGGAACAAGACCAAGTATTATCATTTTTTTGTCCTAGATGTAGAAAGAATCATCCATTGAAAGAATGTCCTCTAGATAGTATTCAAATTTGTGGACTTTGTACAAAAAATCATATCACTGATGATTGTCCTAGGTTGAAAGAATTGCAGGCAACTTTGATGGAAGAAAATCAAGGCATGGAATATCTTTATTATTTAGCACCAAAAATACCTTGGCAACCACGTTTTCCAGGTATGCCTCAAGACCCTATGCATGAATTTCCTCAAAACTATCAATATCATGTTCAAAATTCATTGAATTCTCTTATTCCTTGGAAAACTTGGCTTCCTTAGCAAAAATAAAACCAATATTCTCAAGGTTGGCGAGGATATGCTTATGGAAATCAATCATACCAACATCCATACCAATAGCCCTACCCACAGTCATACCAACAGCCATATCCTCAACAATATTTTCCTTATCAATAGTTCTATCAAAATCAACCAAAAAATTCATTATCTCAACAACCATTACTTGCACCATAACTAACCCAACTTCAACAACTCCAATTACCATATAACCAACCCCCACCTAGACCAAATCAGTCACCATCCTAGATAGTGGAAAATCCTATTAATAAAGTGGAAAAACCTATGTACAGTATTGATGAAGGAACATCATTTTATACATACTCAATCCTTCCTATTTAAAACATCCACTTAAGGTATGGGGAAGTTTTACAAAAGGATTCTCATATTGTCATAGAAGAACAAATAGAAGAAGAGAAGATTCCTGAAAAATCTAACACGTAAGATTTGAAAATAAACAATCAAATTCAGAAGAATACGACAATGATAACATAAACACCTCCTTTCCTAGAAAGGTCAATTAAGGACAAATTACAAATTTATCTTCCTAAATTTGATTTCTTGGATGAATTGAAGAATGTCTATGTGAAAATTCCTATATTGCAATATATTAAAGATATTCCAATCTATACAAAAGAAATCAGGGAATTATGTCTAAAGAAAACTGGCAAAAGAAAGAAAGATCCACCAACAATTCATGTGATTGAAAATTAACAGGATTAATGTTAAATAATGTTTCAGTTGAAAAATATGTTGATCCAGGAATTCCAATGGTAATATAACTATCAACATTTTTTCAATTCCTAAAACATTAATTGAATTAGGTGCAGCTATCAATGTGATGACATTATAAACAATGAGAGATTTGAATCTAAAAAATGTTTGACCAACCACTACAATCTTAGAACTGGCTGATAGATATAAAGTAGTACAAGAAGGTATACTTGAAGATATCATAGTTTCTTTGGATTATTTGGAGTATCCAATAGATTTCTTAGTTCTTCAACCAAAATGTAATCTAGGAGGACATCCATTGATTCTTGGAATACCTTGGTTGGCTAGAACTGATTCTTTCATTAGATGTAGAACAGGGAATGTGGTTATTTCACACGAAACTAAAAGGAAACAAATCATACTTTATGCTCCTACTTAAACACCTTCTGTAGTAGATCAATTATCATGGATCAATTAAAAAAAACAACAACATAAATAAGTGATTCAACCTATTCTAAGTATTAATCAAGTTTTTTTTTATTTTAGGGGGGGAAATAATGAAGATTTGTTAGACTATTTCATTTATGAAACAAATATCTCTAAACAAATGAGAAACATGCAATACATTGCTGCAGATAAGGTTTTAGGAAAAAAAATTCAGGAAAATTGCACAATCAATTCTTTAGGATAATCATTTAATGATATTTTTCCTATTAACTAAATAACAAATGCTCAAAGAAAAATAATTGAAATAAGTGCTGGGAAATATTTGAATATTGGTGCAAATCTTGGACCATATCAGGAATAACAATTGATTGCATTATTGAATAAATATCATAAAGCATTTTCTTGGGAATACACTGATATGCCTGGAATTCATCATGAAACATGTACTCATCATATCTACATAGATGATGATATAAGACCTCTAAGACAAACTCAACGAAGAATGAATCCAATGCTGAGAGAGATAGTTAAAGAAGCATTTCAAAAATATTAAAGGTGGGATTTATCTACCCTATCTCTGTCAATCAATGGGTTTCTTTGTTGGTTGTTGTACCTAAGAAAAATGGAAAGTGAATAATCTGTGTAAAATATAGTTAATTAAGCAAAGAAACACATAAGGATTATTTTCCATTACCATTCATAGATCAAGTCTTATATGCACTAGCTAGGGAAAAGTATTTTTTCTTCCTAGATGGATTTAGTGGCTATAATAAAATAAAAATAGCATTATAATACCAGGGAAAAACTTCTTTTACATGTCCCTGGGGTACATATTCTTATAAGGTATTACATTTTGGTTTATGTAATGCTCTAGCTACTTTTCAAAGAGAAGCTCCGGTTATTTTTGCTGATTCAATACATGAATGTGTGGAATTATACATGGATGATTTTTCTATATATGGAAATACTTTTGATGATTCCTTGGAAAATTTGGAAAAAAATCTAAAAGATGCATAGAGACAAATTTGTCTCTTAGCAATGAACAATGTTTCATGATGTTAACTGGAGGAATAGTGTTGGGTTATCATATTTCATCACCAATGATTACAGTAGATCCTGCAAAAATACAAATAATTATTAACTTACCAAAAATAATAAATTAGAAATATGTGATAATTTTTCTTGGATATGCAGGCTATTATCGAATATTCATTGAAAAATTTAGTAAAATAGATTTTCCATTATTCAAATTAATTGCTAAAGATATACATTTTCATTGGGATACTAATTTTCAAACTGCCTTTCAGAATCTTAAAGAAAATCTATTATTATAACCTATCTTAAGAGGACCTAATTGGGATTTTCCATTTCACATCCCTACAGATGCATCAGAGTGACTGCAATAGGGGCATCCTTTGGTCAAAAAGAAAATATTATGACTTATGCTATTTACTTTATTAGAAAAAATTTAACCCCTGCATAATTGAATTACACAGTCACTAAGAAAGAAATGTTGGAAGTAGTACATGATGTGAATAAATTTTGTCACTACGTCACTGGTTATGGAGTCTTTATCCATATAGATAATTCTTCCATAAGATATCTCATGAAAAAAACTATTACAATTGGCAGGATAATAAGATGGTTGTTATTGATTCAGGAAATCAACATTATTGTCCTAAATAGACCCAGAAGGGAAAATCAAGTGGAAGATTTCCTATCTTGATTAAATAATTCCAGTGAAATTGTTCTTGTCTCATATAATTTTTCTAATGAACACCTGTTTTCCAAGAAAACAATTTCCTTCCTTTTCTTGACGTACTAATCACGAAGAGGGAGGATGGTTCCCTATACCACCAGGTGTGCCGGAAAAATACCCACAAAGATAGATATGTACACGCTAGTTCACTTCATCACCCATCGCAAAAAAAGGGAATTCTACACACTCTTGCTACACGAGCTATTAGAATATCAGATAAGGAACACCTTGAAGATGAGCTAGGACACCTACCAAAATCTCTTCAAAATAATGGTTATATCAAAAAATCCATTATGATATCTTTCAAGAGGGAAAAAGACATAAGCAACAAAAATACTAAGAAGAACACTAAACAAGAAGACAGAAAAAAGGTTCTTCTTCCATACATCCAAGGGACAACAGACAAAATTTCCAAGGTGTTAAGGAAAATTCGAGTAAACACAATATTTTGTCCACCAACTTCAGTAAGGAATATATTATACAGAGCGAAAGACACGGTTGACCCAAAACTAAGAAAAGGAATTTACTCAATCCCTTGTTCATGTTGTGAAGTGTACATAGGGGAAATAGGCCAATCAATAAAATTAAGATTACAAGAACACTGTGCCGATAGCATTCATGGAAGAACCAAGAAGCTGGCCATGGAAGAAAATTCATCAGAAACAAACCACCATGTTTGCATTGAAGAAGCGAAGTTCATAACCTTAAAGAACACTACGACAAACGACGTATAAGTGAAGCAATCGAAATAGAGAAACATCCAAGAAACTTCAACAGAGATGATAGTCTAACCGTGTGCGATACCTAGAAACCAATTATTCATTCCATAAGGTTAAACAATAATCATAATAACAATAATGATAATAAAAATGATTATAATAATAATAATGACAAACAACATAATACAAAATAAAACAATAAAATATAGTATAATAACAATAATGACAATAAGATTAAAAAATAATCATAATAATAAATAAAAATGGTAAAAATAATAATGAGGATAAACAACACAATACAAAATAAAAAACATTAATATTAAACTTAAATTTTAATCCAACTAATTATTGAATAAAAACAAAAATGACACATTTACTAATAATGAAAACAATAAACAATATTTATAAAACTTAATAAACCTAAATGCTCCTTTGAGAGACATCCTTCTCTTGAAGACAGACTCAACTATGAAGTCCGAAATGAGTTGAGATGAAAAATTCCACACAGGTTCCAAACTCTCCATTAACACCTATTTTCCATTTTAGTTATAACTCCATGGTATGATGATATAACTGTTAACACAAAAAATTGTTCACCTAGCTCTCCATGGTATAAACCATAGTCATACATCATATTCCAACCATTATTTCCTCCATTTTCACCTTCACAACTACATTTCCACTAATATGGTCCAGAACATTATTATTCCTTCCCCATAAATGAAGGGAAGTTGAGCATTTATTGTAATTTATCCCCACTCTCTCCAAAAAATGGCCAAAAACCCTAAAAATGAGAATGGGTAAAAACCATAGATAAATACCATAGACAATAAAATAGCATGGGTCAAAAACCCTTGGACCATCCTGTAAATACATTGTGAAGGCCTCCCCCAAAACACTTCTTTCCATTTTCTCTCAGTCATACTATACACGTTTCTTCCATTATTCCCATATCTGGCCATTTCATCCCCCATGGTGTACATTGAGAAAGCTCCATACCCATTTGGATCCATTCCCCATTTGATAACCATTCGTGGAAGAGACTGGAGACCCAAACTGTGGAGCTACGGGACCATTTCCTCGGACGACTACGGTGGCCCATATTTCATAAAAAGGTATTTTTTGTTCTTGTTTTTCATTAGTTAGTATTATATATTTGAAAAATCTAAAAAATATTGTTATTGTCATTTTTTCTTCCCGTTATTATTGTTGAACTCTATCCTATGTTCTAGGCGGGATAGCCTTAGGTTCTTTTGCACACAGTAGGGGAGAAATCCCCACTATAGTTTTCGCGACTCCACTCGGTGGATCCATACAAATATTTGTTTCTGCATGTCTTTCTACCAGTTTGTTCTCCTTTCCTTCCTTCAACTGTCATAGATCTGACCCCCTCGCGACAAATCCGAACTAATGTTGCCTCAGTTCCTACCCCCTATCCCTAGGCAGCAGCCATTTTTCAAAACATTTCCAATTCCGGCCGAGTCACACCTTTTTTCCTGATCAACGCAACCCATGTCGCAAATGTTTTCTCGATAAGTGTGACTTGGACTAGAAAGCTAGATCGCACTTGTCCCAGCTTTGAGAGAAACCCCAATCGCTACTGTAACTCAATTTTGTGTGACCCGAGTCTTTCAACTGTTTTTCTACCTTGATCGTGACCATTTCCCAGTTCTGTGCGACCCTGATCGTGCCTATTCCACCAACAGGTCTAACTTGCAGTTTTTTGGTCCTTTTTTGTGTTTGAGATCCTTGTTCCAGATCCCCTATCTGTTTTTTACCCATTCTCGACCTGTTTTTGTCAAGATCTGATCCATTACAACCCCTTGGTTTGTTTTGAGGTCCTCTTTTACTTGTAAGTGATACCCTTGAGTCAAGCTTCGTAGTTGAGATCCCCTGTGTGTTTCCTACACCTTGGTAAGTTCCTTAAGCATTCAATTACTTGTTTATATTTTATTTCTGGAAGAAAAAGTTATTTTGGATGATATTTACTATCATTTATTGATATTTATTTGCATTTTCTTTTATGCATCCCGGAAGAGATATCATTACATATTTTCCATAGGATTATTGGGACTTATACACATCATTTGCACACATCTCACACCCTAAAGACAAAACAATTGATTCATGACCCCAAGCTAGCCTAAAAATTAACTTAATACAACCAACATTGTAACCTCATTTGAGGACCAAAACAATCTTGTATATAAGTTAGGACATTGAGGATAGGAATCCAAACAACACCCCTTTTCCACTCACATATTGATACATAGTTGTTGTCCATTAGGGGACCAAAATACTCTTGTACTTGTTTACACGGCCATGTCCAATTTATTGGGGGAACCCCCACTCTGCAAGAGTAAGCCACAACGAAGAGGTTCCGAAAGTCAGGGCAGAATACCGCACTCCACTTTGCACCAAAGGATAACAATTCATAGTTCTCCTCATGCATGCTAGAGTATATTGGGTGTCGAGGGCCAAAGGGTTGAAGTGTGAGGAAACCATTCCAGACGTGTCAAGAATGAGGTATCCTAGTTTCCATTCTTTCTAGGGCTCTTTTACCCTGAGGTCCTTCTTGGTAGTGGTATTCTCTTAGCCTATTTTTCTTCCATTTCATATCATCTAACTGGGATTTCATCACCCTACTGAGGATACAATTTGTGAAGGGATTCCAACTTATAGTTAGGAGTTTTCTTGCACTCATACCCCATAGGTTAGTGAGTCATTTTTATTTCTAGGCAGTGCTTCTTGTTTCCTTTCTGGCCACTTTGTTGTAGACTTGCCTTGTTGTAACCCGTTGTTGTAGTTCAGTTTTAGAGATTGTTGTTGGCCTACGAGCCACCATTTGTATGCTCGCCTTCTGCACACTCAGCTGTAGTTGGGTTTTTGAGCCCACGGTTGATACTCTCGAGTTTGCATTTATTACATAGAACACCACCACGTTACTTGCATAGGATTAGGGGGCATACCCCCCAGTTTGGTTCCTTGAACCATCACCGTTGGATCCATATTCGACATTGTTCACCACCTTCGGAGCCATATACTTGCTCTGAGTTGGATTTAGATTCCTATCAATCCGAACCTACCTTGTTCACTCCCCCTCTATCCCCATGGCTGGTGCACATCCTGATCCCTTTCAAGGGGGATGGTTGGTAGTGGTCTTGTGTCCATTCCACCCATCATCATGGGTATCCTTCCATTAGATCGATAAGTCCTTGTTGGTCAAAACCCACCAACAAAGCCTCGCCAATAGGGGTTCTCACTCTGTCAACTCCCAACCAACATGATCTCCCTAAGCACCGACCCAGACAGGTTTTACCCTGCCCAACAACACCTTCAGAGCGGATGAAGTCTCACCCGAGATGTTTGAGGTAGAGATATTGGGACCAAGTTTCTGACAGTAAGGAGGAGGATTGGGGAATCAATGATTTATCAACATAACTATCAGATCTAGCAGAGCCATTTATCAGGTATCATAGTATTGATCATAGATCTATCATTTCAATCAAAGATCTAATAGATTGTATCATACATCTATTCATCGCAACAGTATTACGTTCATCATTCAGAAAACATAACCATCGTAGTAAATAAAGACATGAAAATACATTGCGACATATGAAAGGGAAACAAGGACAACAGTGATTCAGCTCAATATCTATCATATCATATTCATCACAATAGATACAAAACAACAGTTGTCTTTATCCATAGCAAGAGAAATATCAATCCACAAATTCGCATACAAGTCACAAAAGATTCAATCTCTCACTTCAGTCTCATATCGTATCACCCAATCTCTTCTCTGATCTCCCTTTTTACAATTGCAAGTCTAATCTATATATAGGCTTGCACCTTTACATTCAAGGTCCACTTCTAACTAACTCCTAACTGATTTAACCACTAATGACCTATATCCACAAAATGTGGTCAACCGATACAAAAATATGCATAAAATATTCAAAAGCGGTTTTTTTGCTACCCATCGTGTTATCTTTGGCTTGCGTGGTGTCACGTGAGATTGCATAGCCTCCGCGGTGCTGCATAAATCACTTACCCAAAAACCCCTACCAATAGGCCCTCAACATATTTTTGTGGCTCATCCTCGAGCCACGTCAAGTAGACAGTGTGTACTGCGTCATCTTTACTTTGAAATCCTCTTGCTGTTGCGCTATCTCCTTAACTTGTGCTTGCAATTTTTCATCTTCATCCTGATAACCAAGCAGATCTTGCTTCACAGGGTGCTCCACCAACTTGGTATGCACCATATTCTTGTCATCTTGCATCGCCTGTAGTGCGGTGATTGCTTTAATAGCCAATTATGATCCAATCTCTTGGAATTATTATAGCTAGACGCTGCACTTGTGCTTTCGTTATTGTGCCTTGGTGGCTCTTTGCTGTAGTTCTCACAGCTCAGTGGATCGTGTAAGCTGAATCATAAGTTGCATTATCCTTAATGGCATCTTCAATGTCGTCAACTAATTGTCCACTTCCCGTTCTTGTGTAGTTAGTTGGTCTAACTGCTCATCCTAGACGACACTTCCCAAAAACTTTGTCGGCGGCCTCTGAGATCTTCTTCGCTTCCTGCTCCATTACCTCAAACTGAGCTGCAACTACTTCGATGGCATCCTTACACTTCACAATCTACTCGGGTGGCATCTCTAGGTAGAGCATAGAATTGAGAAGATTGTTGGTCAGCTGGAGCTGGAGTATGACCTCACCTAGTCATTTGGCTTTGGTGACGACATCAAGTTCCACCATGTTTTCATAAAAATATTGATAGGCCTCGTCAATAGTTGCTTCTACCTTGGCCCTACCTGCAATCAGCTGTGCATTCTCAATAATCAGGTGGTCGGTTTTCTTCTTTAGATCAATGATCTCTTCCGCAATTTTGTTCTATAGCTTGTCCCGCATCATCTTCAATTCAGCAAACTCGTGTGCCTTTACTGCTGCTAACTAGCCCTTTACCTAGTGCAACTCCTCAAACTCTATCTTCAACTGTGTCACTTCCCTATGTGATTGCAAAAACCCTTCACTGAGCTCCTTCTGCATGTCGGCCAATTCTTAGTTGGCCACCTGCTACATGTGGACTTGGGTCTAGGTCGAAAACTTGTTAATATCTACCGCAACACCCTACAGCTGCTGCAAGGTGGATTTCACCTCCGCACTTCCCACATCGGTTGCATTCGGGGGAACTTGAATGTTCCTAACCCGCAGCTCAGTGCTAATCGATGAAATTTCTGGTCCAGTGGCCTTCTCTGGTGCCGCCTTCGTAACTGCATCATAAATAGAATCAGGTTTATCTCTTACCATGGAAAATCCCTCCTAGTGGGACTGGTGCATTTCTTTCACCATTGAATCAGATGAATCCATGACAGCTTTGACATGCCAGTTAAATTGAGCTTCCATTGTAGTTCTCATGCTACTTCTTACATCAACCTACATGTGCCGCTTGGTGCTACACTCGTCCAGGATGCACTGGGATTCTAGGTTGGTGTTGATCGATTAATCTCTATCCGAGTCATGAGTATTCTGGCTTTCTCACATAAGCTCTTTAGGGGCATCTTTCGGTGGTCCCGTCGACACTTCTTCAGCACTAACTGGTTCCCGCCAGGCAACAGGCCCGCCCTGGACTACAACTTCCACTTCATCGTCAGTTAATTTATAAGGCATAAGAAGACATTGCCTATCGGGGTCTTGTCATGCCTGGATATGAATGGAATGGGGCTCGATAGCGAACTGCGTGATCCTCTGATATTTGACTGCTGCTGCTTCTGATAACCGTGGAATTTTAACTATTGTAGCTTGAAGCGCTTCCTACTAGATCCAAAAGTGGATCATGTAATTGGTCTACCGACTAGGCTCCTCTACCCACCATAAATTTTGGTACCGTGCACCTTTTCACACTTTTACCGCTGTGACTGACATACACTGGTAGTCCTCTGGCTCCATCCAAGCCACCAAAGCGATTAAGATCAACAACAAACTATAGGAAAAATACCTCTCCCCGGCCTAGGCTACAACCGCATCCTTTGTAAGTTGGTTTAACAAGCAGAGTGACCAATTCATTTGTAGTCCCTCAGCACATTGCTGTGCAAAAGCAACTACTCCCAAATTGCACTGAACCGAGCGATTCCCCCTATCGTTTTTACTTGCTAGAATATGTGCTCCAATTTGTATTTCCCTCTCATTGATGCTGTCAATGCGTTATGTGCAACCATCCCACTGCAATCCACATTGCTCCTTCAGTTTCTAAGCCAACTTCTTATCGTTGTGTCTTCCTCTGAGGTATTGAGTGGGGTATGCCCCGACCTTTGGTAGCCCCATGATTTCCGAAATCATATCCATCGTAACTACAATTGGGTATCCAACCACAATGTCCCACCATGATAACACACCAACAACTGTTTGACTCATGCATTTGCTTCATTTAGCCTCCCGAAGTGGGGCATGTTGATAAGCTCTAGCAACCAAGATTTGTTCAATCCTTGCACCCATGAGTGAGGAATACGCTCGATGGGTATGCCTGGAACTGACAAAAAGGACTCGTAGGGCTCATCCGTGACATCCTTCAACAACAACAAGTCGTAGCCCTCATACTTCATTCTGACCAGGGTGGGAATAATATCCATAGTGCACTGCATTCCTTCGGGTAGTGGTGGCACTTTCAACTGATATTTTTTATTTTTAGTCAGCTTCCGGTGCTTTGCGCCAGGTCATGTGGGAGTGATATATCTAGGGATATCATTAATGGGCATGCCCTTGGGTTCCACAGACTCCACAACTCCTAAACTAGATGGCACTGTCTACACAGTGCTATCCCCTTGCACCCTAATGGAAGTGCATGTTTGCCTCTTCTGCGGTGGCGTTGATCCTATATTTTATGCCTTCTGCTTGCCCTAGGCGATTGAAGATGATCCGATCAGCATACTCATGACTTCTTCGATAATATCAGTTGGATGGATAGGTGAATCCTTCTCGCTTTAAATCTCCATAGTGTTAGGGTTGCTCAGCATGCCACACCAACAAATCTTACCAATCAATTGAACACAGCCCTCTCTCATGCCCTAGATTCCTCTCAACAATATGCCACTTACTTAGCTCAGATCTACTTCACTCACTCAACTAAACACAATGATTCTTTCCTTTCATGTCCCTCGACTTTTTATAACAACTTACGAATCCAACTTCATCATTGCCAAATCTGTGGTAGTCATCATTTCCAAATCTGCTTGTGATCCTGTCATGCTAACAGTCAGATCAACCATAAATGTGAATCGCTTCAATGAGCACCACCGTTGAACTTCTCTTAACTATCTACATTTATTGTTGATTTGACCGAATCGTATCCCTGTGGCTGTCGCAGTCTCTCTGCGCTACCAACTCCTACACCTGTGCAGCCACTTCCTCCTAGCGCATCCTTTTGTTCTATCTATCCTATATATATATATATATATTTTCATTACGCAGTGCTTCAGGTAGTGTGCCCTTCCACCCCTGTCCTATAGGGATTCAAGAGGCTACCATTTACAAGCTTTGGCAACAACTCTCCATCTACCTGCTGCAACTGAACTACACCCCCAGAAGTAATTGAATGAATAAGATACAGGCCTAACTAGTGAATTTGTAACTTACCTGGATGCTTTATGAACTTGCTATCATATAACAACACCAAATATCCTAGGGAAAATTGTTTTTTTTTAATGTGGAAATCATGCCATGCCTTCTATCGATCCTTCTTGACATGTTGCTAGAAGCCCACGATGAAGCGGTCCTCTTCCAGTTGAAGTATCTGTGTTTCTCACTCCTCAAATGCCTCTTCATCGCCCATGCTAGTTGTTGCGGTGATGCGCAGACTAGGGGCAATGTACTCCATAGGCATAACCACCTCTTACCCATATACCATTTTGAACGGCGTCTACCCTGTTAGCCTCTTGCAATTGGTGCGATACGCCCACAGTACCGCAAGGATCTTTAAATCCTAGTCATCCCGTTTAGCGTTACATAACTTTGTCGTTGCAGTTTCCAATATTTTGTTAAAGGCTTCTACAGTTCCATTTTCCTATGGATGATATGGGGTGCTTTTCCTATGCTGCACCTGGAATTCCTCTGTCATTGCTTTTACTATGCGATTGATAAAGTGTCTGCCCTGTGTTATAGCTGATTTTACCACACATGGTGAATCACACTTTTATGGCCTTCCCTATCCCTATGCAGAATCCTTAGACCCCATGGACCATTTTTGTTCCTTTGATGTTTCCTAGATCATCCCTAAAAACATGCTTAAATTGCCATACATGACTTTTAAACCCTTTATCATGTATATACGCGGGTTTGACCTCTAAAACTGCGTACATCGGGATGTGTGCAAAAGGACAATTTCTTTTGGAGTTTTCCTTGATGTGGATCCGACTGACTTGTCTCCTGGCCTTCCATATGCCTTGAGATCACTCAGATTCGACCTTTCATTACCCCATTGAAGAGCTATATAAGGAACCCTTTGGATACATTGAAGGCATGAGAAATTGAGGGCAAGATAACTATAGTCCATTGTTGCCGAAATTTGTGCTTGAGTCTGCATCCCCTTTGTCCCTTGGAGAAATTTTGTGTTCTTCCCAAGCTTTCCTTTTGATTTTGATCTTGCTATCGAGAGATGGAGGATTGAAGTGGTGGAGGCCCAAGTGGGGGACTCAGTTTCTCCGATTCATAGACGTGCCGACAGAGGCTGTATTCATTGTAATCTCTGATTTTATATTAATAGAAATATCTTTTCCTGTCCAATAATGTGTGTTTGAATGAATATTTTATCCATGGATGATTTCAAATGCTTATATGTTATTGATTATATATGCTAGAGTAGAGCTAACACAATTATATATAGCATGCTTGTATTGTTTATTGAATGTTGAGGAAGCAATTTATCAATTCAAGCTGGAGTTGGAAAGCTCAATAGGGATCTACATCAACCATTCGGAATAAGGTACAAATCGTGATCCTTTAGTGTTATTTGTTTGATTTCTCTTGCATGTAGGAAAGGATTGATTTGTGGAGTTAAGCTGTCTGTTGTGGTACCCCAAACCATAGGAATTTCTCTTTGTAATAGAATTGGTGATTCACTGAGCTAGTGTTTCATGTTTCCTAGTAGTGCAGTGCTCCAATCGTACACTATGGGTCTCATGCAGTCCACTGCATAGAACATTAGAGGCCGCGAGGCATGCTGGAGTGAAGCTAGCCCTGCTATCCTACCCAGTGTCAGTATTATGGCCTTTAAGCCTAGCACATGTATGGACTTAGTTGGAATCTGACTCCCGACCTTCTTCGTGTCTAGATAACAATACATGGGTATGTACTCATCTATGGTGAGGCCACCTCCGCACCCGCGAGATCATAGGTTCACCACTTCACCCTGTTGGGAAAGTCCAGTAATAAAGTATATGTCCTCCACTTCTATGGTGAGGGACATCCCATCAATCTAGAAAGACTCTGAGTCATGATCCCAATAGTTTACTAGCATCTGCAGCAGTCTTAGTTTGGCTCTTAAGCCACCAAGACACCAAAACTTATAGAGCCTGCATGCACGAAGAGCCTATTGTTCCATTAGATCACCACGTACTACCTCTTCTACATCATCATGCTCACATTCTCTCCATTATAGAACCATCCTGCACATTTAAATCAATTTTGGGTCATTATAAGTCTTTAAAAAACTTGACCACGGCCGCATACGTGAATGTTTGCTAAACAACCGTGTATGTACGTGACTTTGAGGGCTTTTTCTGCGTATATCTAGCCTTACATGTGGAAAAATCCTTGATTTCTGCGTGGGCCAAGCCGCACACTTTATGATGGCATAGAATTCCAAATAGACCATGGAAAATTGAAACTTTTACATGAAAATGAATGAGCAGGGCATGGGAAATTACCTAGAAAAAATGGTGTTGGATTCCGCCGGCTGGATCTCCCGAAATTTGCATTTGAAGTTCTGAGCTCAATTGGGTAAAAATTTCAAATTTTATATAATGTTTTGAATTTTTTACTATTTATAGAAAATTTTCAAATTTTTGAAAATTTTTACCCCCTTTTCTATAGTTTGGACCGTTTCGAATCCTTTTGGACCATTTTTTACTAATAAATGATGTAGGAGACCGTATGGGCAGGGTAGCAAAGCCCAAAACTCCCGAAAGAGCCCCCAAATGCGAGTACAATCCTGGAAATATCTCCGGTGCTATTCAGTTATTACTAGGGGTCATCCCAATCATTAACTGCTCACACTGCCTTGTGCTTAACTCCCTTGTAAGAGGAGCATCCTGAGAAACACTAATTATACCAAGGATTTCACTATCTCACATGGACAGACACCTAATTGTTTTGTTTAGTGGTCTTGGAGAATTTACTCACAATGAACTATTCCAAGACCCTAAAACCTATTCTTGTTGGTGAACCCTATAAAATAAAAATGTGTAGTTCATTTTAAATTATGCGTTGATTTTAATTGGCTGTGATTACTCAAAGGGAAATGACCATGCCACTAGTGATATGAAGACTCAGCAGTGAAATAAAAGTGCACACCATAACAAACAATGCTAAGTGCAATATTTGTCAAATGAAAAATAGCGTATGCCACTACATGAGATGCAAAAATATTCATTCCTTTCTGAATGCCAATGCAATCCTTCCTATATGAAAGCCTAAATAAAACTCTGATCCAAGCAATCCAATGCAAGTACCTCCTCAAATCCATATGCAAAAAATGCAACTACCTTGTATTTTTCAATATAAAAGAATGAAAAATGCAATAAAAGTCATCTAAAACTCTCAGTCTCTACAGCAAGTATAAAACACAAGCCCAACAAGACACCGAGACAAAAAAGAGTAATGCACTAATGGAAAAACAAAAAGGATAAATGAGTAAAACTAATTTCAAAGAAAAATCAATGAAAAAGTGGTTTCTAGTCACAAAAGAAGCATCCAACAGACAACATCAGACCCAAGGAAGACCCAACCACACTCACAACCCACCCAACAACTTCCCACAACATCAAACTCACCAAAAGGGAGGATGTACGTGACTGTTTAAAGAACAGTTGTGTATATACATGACTTTTGGCTGAAACACTGCATGTATATGCGGATTTTGTCCAAAAACCTGCGTGTATACACAACTTTTGGCCAAAAATCCATGTATGTATGTGACTTTTAGCAAAAAACCTGCGTATACAGAGAAGACAGTGGTAAAAAGTAGGACAAGGGTCAAACCAATAAATGGGAGTGTCAATGGATGAACATACTATAAAATGCAACAGAAAAACAAGGAGAAACAAAGAGCAAGTCAAGAATATCAAGCCCATTGTGCCCCCAAACCCCAAAGAAAAACAAGGAACATCCCCAGTGGAGTCGTCAATTCTGTTATGGAGAGAAATTCCTATGTCTTGGGGTACCACAATAGACAACTTAACTCTAGAAATCAATCCTTTCCTATATGCAAGAGAAATAAAACAACTAACACTAAAGGATCTCGATTCATACCTTGTTTCCGACAGTTGATGTAGATCCCCGTTGAGCTTTCCAACTCCAACTTGAATTGATAAATTGCTTCCTCGACATTCAATAAACAATACAAGCATGCTATATATAATTGTGTTAGCTCTACTCTAGAATATATAATCAATAACATATAAGCATTTGAAATCATCCATGGATAAAATATTCATTCAAACACTCATTATTGGACAGGAAAAGATATTTCTATTAATATAAAATAAGAGATTACGATGAATATAACCTTTGTTGGCACGTCTGCGAATCGGAGAAACCGAGTCCCCCACTTGGGCCTCCACCACTTCAATCCTCCATCTCTCGATAGCAAGCTCACAATCAAAAAGAAAGCTTAGGAAGAACACAAAAGTGCTCCAAGGGACAAAGGGGATGTAGACTCAAGCACAAGTTCCAGCAACAATGGACTATAGTTCTCTTGCTCTCAATTTCTCATTCCTTCAATGTATCCAAAGGGTTCCTTATACAACTCTTCAATGGGGTAATGAAAGGTCGAATCCGATTGATATCAAGGAATATGGAAGGCCAGGAGACAAGTGAGTTGGATCCACATCAAGGAAAAATCCAAAATAATTTGGCCTTTTGCACACATCCCGATGTACGCGGCTTTAGAGGTTAAACCCGCATATATACGCGATAAAGGGTTTAAAAGTCGTGTATGGCAATTTAAGCATATTTTTATGGATGATCTAGGAAACATCAAAGGAACACAAATGGTCCATGGGGTCTAACGAGTCTTCATAGGGACAAGGAAGGCCATAAAAGTATGATTTACCATGTGTTTTTGACTAATATACGTGGGTTTGACTTCTAAAACCTCATACATTGGGATGTGTGCAAAAGGCCAAATTATTTTGGAGTTTTCCTTGATGTGGATCCGACTCACTTGTCTCCTGGCCTTCCAAATGCCTTGAGATTGCTCAGATTCGACCTTTCATTACCCAATTGAAGAGTTATTATATAAGGAACCATTTGCATCAATGTCCCCTGGTCGATGGATTCTCTCAAGTGTTCGACCTCAACACATTTATTCACACTTGTTAGTTTCCACTCTATTACCTTGATTCCCATTTTCATTATCGGTGGGTGGTCTCGCATCTATTAACGGTATACATCAATGACCGGTAATCAGACGATGGACTACTATGTTCGACCTCGACACCTCTATTCACATAGTAGGACATGTACTCGTAGCAGTTTGTGTAGAAGACCTTCCAGATTGGTGGCATCTCATATATGCTACCTCCTTGATCGTGCCAGTGTTCATGATATTCCAACTCTCGTGACTTGATTTCAGTTTATGTCAGACATTTCCAGCCATTATGGAGATCTTGATCTATTGTATATCTTCAATCTTCATGGAGATCATGATCCTTTGTATATCTTCATCATGAAGATTTTGATCTATGTATATTCTACATGGCGATGACCACATATGTCATATTGTATCATGCCTATTCATGGCCTCAACACATTTAAATCAAGATTGAGTCATTAGAAGTCTTTAAAAAACTTGACCGCGGCCGCATACGCGAATGTTTGCTAAACAACCGCGTATGTACGCAACTTTGAGGGCCTTTTCCATGTTTATCCAGCCCTATACGCGGAAAAATCCTTGATTTTTGTGTGGGCCAAGGTGCACACTTTATGATAGACTAGAATTCCAAATAGACCATGGAAAATTGAAAATTTTATATGAAAATTAAAGAGTAGGGCATGGGAAATTACTTGGAAAAAACAGTGTCGGATTCCGCTGGCTGGTTCTCCCAAAATTTGCATTTGAAGTTCTGAGCTGAATTGGGTAAAAATTTCAAATGTTATATAATGTTTTGAATTTCTTACTATTTATAGAAATTTTTCAAATTTTTGAAAATTTTTACCCCCTTTTCTATAGTTTGGACCATTTCTAATCCTTTTGGACCGTTTTTTACTAATATATGATGTAGGAGACCATTTTGAGCGTCGTTTCGGCCATTGTGTTGACCCGTTCGTGCCACGCTCATGCCGATTTCAGGTATCATGTCTAAACTAGCATATAGGTTAGGTTTCACCACCGTTTTCATTTTGCGTGACCTTATGACCGTTTCATTATAACTATAGGTACAAACCCATTCTATCTTGTCATGGAACCTTTTTGTTGTTTTAGAAGTGGCATGATTAGAATGGCAGAGCTTGACCTTACATGGGTACCCTAGTTAGCTCCTTAATTGCATTTGGTGCCCATGCCGACAGTTTTGTCCTTTATGGTGTGGGAGTCCGTTGTATAGTATTGCCATGACATTTCGCAAGTGCCTCATACTCCTCTTGATCTTTTGCTGGCCTATTTCCTCAGGACTCCCTTATATCAAGTTGTAATTGCATTATCATGAGCTTTTCCTGCCTCATTGAGCCTTATGTCGGCTTCCCTAACTTTGAGTATCAACCATATAGCCTGAGCTTGTCTCCTGTCTATCCATGCAGAGCCATTTTTTATATCCTTTGTAGCTTGATTCCCTATTTTTACCAGGAGGGGACTTTCCCCCAAGTGTCACTATACTACACATGTATCCTTACATTGAGCATAGGTATGTTCCACTGCTTGGAACTAGTTTTTTTTCCCATTTGACACTCCTCTCCTCCTAGTCTGTAAATTTAAAGCAATTTTATTCTTTTTCAAGCTTTTCAAATATTTGAAAAAGTCCAAAAAAAATTAAAAAACAAAAAATATGGACAAGGAAAGATGTTATCTTTGGCAGCATTCAAGTCATGTCTCCTTCGAACAGAGCACTGTATATCACATCCGTTGGTTGGGTTAATAGTTTGACTTTAGGAGCTGTACTCATTTATCTGATTTTATCTCCACAGACTCGTTATGCTTCCAATCCCTATGGAGCCTCTGACGATGCCTCCTATGTCGTAGAGATGTCCCAGTTTTGCATATTGAGTCTATGCTTCCTACATTCAGTCAAAATTTTCCGTTATGCTCTTGTTCAAAGGAAGTTGAAACCTGAGTCGGCCATTCCTCAATTATCTTGACTTTGCATGTCGACCATTCCTAGTACAATTACTAGTTTGTGCAAATTATGATTGAGTCCTTCCATGTTATACAGCTTTTCTAAGTACCTCATGTTGGATGATGGGGGATGCCTTAATGCCCTCCTTCCAACAGATTTCATCCCATCAACTTTAGATCATTTATTTTGGGATAGGAATCTAGAGTCATTTTTGAGTGCCTTGAGACTTGCAGTCGTCAGTGGCAGGTTCTCTCACCATCGACAGTTCTTTGGGAATACATCAATTTCCCCTGATCAATGGATTCTCTCAAGTGTTCGAACTCAACACATTTATTCACACTTGTTAGTTTGCACTCTAGTACCTTGATTCCCATTTTCATTATCGGTGGGTGATCTTGCGTCTGTTAATGGTATACATCAATGACTGATAATCTGATGATGGACTACTATGTTTGACCTTGACACCTCTATTCACATAGTAGGACATGTACTCGTAGCAGTTTGTGTAGAAGACCTTCCAGATTGGTGGCATCTCATATATGCTACCTCCTTGATCATGCCAATGTTTATGAGATTTTAGATCTCATGACTTGATTCCAGTATATGTCAGACATTTCCATCCATTATGGAGATCTTGATCTATTGTATATCTTCAGTCTTCATGGAGATCATGATCCTTTGTATATCTTCATTATGGATATTTTGATCTATGTATATTGTACGTGGCGATGACCACATATGTCATTTTGTATCATGCCTATTCATGGCCATTGTACTCTTATGTATCTGGGACTGCTATATGTATTTGCAGTTATATGCAGAGTTGTATCATTGTACTATGTTGATTGGGTGGCTATTTCTTCCACTGGTTTCTTCATCACTTGATTTCTGGGATGGACTTATAATGTATTTCAGCCATCGTATGACCCCTGTGACCTCACACATTAGGGGGCATTTGTTATAGCTGATTTTACCACACATGGTAAATCACACTTTTATGGCCTTCCCTGTCCCTATGCAGACTCCTTAGACCCCATGGACCATTTTTGTTCATTTGATGTTTCCTAAATCATCCCTAAAAACATGCTTAAATTTCCATACATGACTTTTAAACCCTTTATCGTGTATATACACGGGTTTGACCTCTAAACCCACGTACATCGGGATGTGTGTGAAAGGCCAAATTGTTTTGAAGTTTTCCTTGATGTGGATCTGAGTCAATTGTCTCCTGGCCTTCCATATGCCTTGAGATCACTCGGATTTGACCTTTCAATACCTCATTGAAGAGCTATATAAGGAAATATTTGGATACATTGAAGGCATGAGAAATTGAGAACAAGATAACTATAGTCCATTGTTGCTGGAACTTGTGCTTGAGTCTACATTCCCTTTGTCCATTGGAGCACTTTTGTGTTCTTCACAATATTTCCTTCTGATTGTGAGCTTTCTATCAAGAGAGGGAGGATTGAAGTGGTGGAGGCCCAAGTGGGGGACTCGGTTTCTCCGATTCACAGATGTGCTGATAGAGGTTGTATTCATTGTAATCTCTAATTTTATATTAATAGAAATATCTTTTCCTATCCAATAATGTGTGTTTGAATGAATATTTTATCCATGGATGATTTCAAATCCTTATATGTTATTGATTATATATAATAGAGTAGATCTAACACAATTATATATAGCATGCTTGTATTGTTTATTGAATGTTGAGGAAGCAATTTATCAATTCAAGCTAGAGTTGGAAAGCTCAACGGGGATTTACATCAATTGTCTGGAATAAGGTACGAATCATGATCATTTAGTGTTAGTTGTTTGATTTCTCTTGCATGTAGGAAAGGATTGATATTTGGAGTTAAGTTTCCTGTTGTGGTACCCCAAGCCAGATGAATGTGTATCATTTGACAAAGATTGCACTTAGCATTGTTTGTTATGGTATGTAGTTTTATTTCACTGTTGATTCTTTATATCACTAGTTGTATGGTCGTTTCCCTTTGAGTAGTTACATCCAATTAAAATTAATGCATAATTTAAAATGAACTACACATTTTTATTTTATAGGGTTCACTAACAAGAATAGGTTTTAGGGTCTTGGAATAGTTCATTGTGAGTAAATTCTCCAAGACCACTAAACAAAACAATTAGGTGTTTGTCCAGGTGAGATAGTGAAATCCTTGTTATAATTAGTGTTTCTTAGGACAATCCTCTTACAAGGGACTTAAGCATGAGGCAGTGTGAGCGGTTAATGATTGGGATGACCCCTGGTCATAACTGATTAGCACCAGAGATATTTCCAGGATTGTATTCGTATCTGGGGGCTCTTTCGGGAGTTTCAATCTTTGCTACCCTACCCATACGGTCAATCACACCTACAACTGTCCACCTAAGCATTGATTATATTGAGGTGACCTTAGTTTCCTTACCTAGGATATCAAGGGGGTACTTTGCAGGCGTTATTCTGCAGGTGTCTCGGCCAGGTAGGGGTCGAACAGCACAGTCGCTATATATGTTGAAGTTGAGGGGACCACTATAATTGGTTACGTACCTCTGCTTATAGTGTACGGGAGTTTCGAGCCTCTCCCATGCGAGACATACCTACTGGATTCAGGAGCTCACATATCGTCCCCTTGGTTTGTGTGTATTTTGGATGTAGATTTTCTTAGGAGTGTGCTCTTTGTGCGCTAGTTGGCCTTTGGGATCATAGTTACTTGAGTATATTTATGCTCTCTTGAGTTTGGGTCCTTTTATTTTCGGCATGCCTAGTATCTTATCACCCATCCTTGGTCCTAGTATGGACCTTGGTGTCAGACTTGGGGGCATCACAACCCATTACCATGCTCATTGATTTGGGAGTGGTTGCATTCCTCCCTCTACTCCATTTGTGGAGGATGTTGACTCCATTCTCAACTCTTTACATAGGTGGTCACCCTCACCGGGGTGGTAGTGTTTGCATGAACGTTGGGTCTACTTCTTAGTTTCCTTTTTATGTCCATTCGTTCACCGCATTGTTTCCTTTGGGTGCATTTGTCATGATCATTCCTCCCTATATCCTATAGTTTGGATTATTTATTGACTATTTTAGGTTGTTTTGGACTAATATGGTTGTCATGTAGGGTCCAATTTTTGTGCACTCTCTCTAAGGTTTTGACCCATTCGTGCCTGTTAGATAATAACTCCCGAATTAATCTTATTCCTTGGGAAATGACTTTATTTATAGAATTCATATGTCGGTTGTGATTCAAATTCCAACCAACCTATTCATATTCCTACATGACTATTCACATTCAGAATA